>VSMD01060631.1:0-235826 GCA_008750895.1 Mirza zaza | reverse complement strand
AATAATCATGCTTCATATGTGATTCTTATTGGTATATTTAGTGTATCCCATGAAGTCTTATAAAATCTGCTTGCCCTGGTTTGAATTTCAGCATAGTTACTGGGGAGTAGGGGACCCACCCAGGGGTTCTTTCTCTGATTTGGGGGGTGGGGGTGGAGGAGGGTATAGTACAGTTCTACTGAATTTGGTATGGGAAAAAAGTTTGCATTGATACACAATCAACCTTTTTAATGAAATTTTTTTTTTCTGAAAAGTAATCTCTCTGGACTGCTTTCTACAGCTGGGAACAGTATTTCCTGCTAGGCAGATAGCACTCTGCTTTCGTTGAACAGTGCAACTGACCTCTCAGCTTTAGAGCTTCTAATGGCAAATTAAATCTACCTCACCAAGAAAAGAAAATTATGAAAAAAAAAATAACTTTTATAATGTGGGAAATAATTGATGTATTGATCTTTATGAAATTTCCTGATTTCTTTACCTTATAATGGTTTTCCTTAATGGCAACACAGGCATTAAGAAAACAAAGCACATTTGATGGAAATTCGTTGTCTTCCCCTTTTTAAATTATTTAGTAACATCGGGCAGCTAAGAAATTGTTTCTGCTCCGATAAAACCCCCATGCTAATTGTGGCCAGCAAATTAGTAATTATAACAGATTATACAAAGCAGGAAAGGGCTAAACTAATGTTAGGGAGTAAAGAGTGCAATTAGATGCCTCAGCCTTATGTGTCTTCACTCTGAATCTCTGTGAAGAATGAAGAAAAAAGCTCTGCACCAAAATTAAAGGGGACTAGTTTTCTGATTGTGTCCTAGGGGATTTGGATAAAGCTGAAGCAATTTGAAGAATACCCTCAGGTTGTACTCAGCAGAATTCCTGACCTCTGCCACAGTCGATCTATCATAAGCCTTTATCAGGAGGAGACGCCAAATCACAAGCCATTTGGTGGCACATAATTGCTTCGACATTGACAGCAGAGGGGTATATATCAACTCCTCTGTTAAGAAGGGAGTTGAGTGTTTTAAACGGAAGAAGACTCAATACAAAGGCAAATTTAAATAAACATTAAAGGGAAGTCAAACCAATACAAAACTGAAGTGGATACCAAAGTAAAATGAAAGCTTAAATATAGATTGAAGAAAACATTTAATAATGTATGGTTTCTAATTACGCCCTTTCTGGTCTATTAGAAATATTGAAGAATCAGGAGAGGAAAGAAAAGAAAGAAAGAAAGAAAGAAAGAAAGAAAGAAAGAAAGAAAGAAAGAAAGAAAGAAAGAAAGAAAGAAAGAAAGAAAGAGAGAGAGAATCATAACTTAGAATAGTTTATGAAGGCATGGGACTGATTTTAGATGGTCCGTGAAGTATTGTGGTTGGTTTTGTGAATGGCACGGAGGGAAGGATCTGCTCAATTTCAATTCTTTTGCTTACATGGAAAGCAGTGTCTCAGGGCTATAGTCTGTCTTCAGCTTCTCTTCAACACTTCCAAACCTCCCTTTCACAAAAGGGGAAAAAAGTAGGCCACAGGCTCTGCAGAGCCTTTGGAAACAATACCATCCAGCTTGAATTCAATTACATTATGTTGTTCTTATTATATTTATTTTTGTGGTTACCTTTATTTATGACAAGTGAATTGGTTCCTACTTGTGATGGGCCTATAAATTTTTTTCTTTATTCACTTTTTTAAAAGCTGAGTCAACTTAAAAACAAACATCAGATAAATAAGAGTACTGGGTGGGAAAACAACAACAACAACAACAAAACAGAAAAACCAGTAGTGGGTCCAACAGGGTGGGACAAAAATCTTGTAAGGGGCACCGAAATAGTTTTAGTTAAGAAAACATCAGTTTAAAGTCATAGACTGTCAGAGCTAGAAGAGACTAGGGGCCAGCATACCAAATCCCTTCAATTTTATACACAAGGAAACCGAGGCCCAGAGATAGGGCAGGAGTCTCCTGAGTCCCACAGCTTTTAACTTCAGAGATGAGATTTAATCTAAGCAGGCTGCCTCCTTCTCCATTGCTTTTACAATTCTTTAACTTGTCGGTGTCACAAAGGCTATATGTGTTGAATTTGGCTAAGTGTGTCCGTTCTAAAACAAGCCAAAGAAAGAAGGCAGGACACAAAGGAATTTATATTCTTTACTGATAAAGCTTGCACAACTTGCAAAACCACAGTGACATCTAGTGGTATTCTTTGATAATGCAACTCTTGATACGACCCTTGATTTAAGCAGGCTTTGTCATTACAAAGGAGACATTATTTTATAGAATATCCCTCAGTTTGGGCTTATCTGTTTCCTTATAATTAGATTTTTTTAAACATGGGAATACCATATAAGTGAAGTGGTGTCTGCCTCAGTGGATCGTATCAAAAGGTACATAAAGAAGGTTTGTCCCATCATGGATGATGTTAACTTTGGTCACCTGGTTATGTTGGTATTCACCAAGTTTATCTCCTATAAGGTTACTCTTCTTCCCTTTCTAAATAACAAATGACTTGAGAAGCAATATTTTGAGGTTATATATACCTTTTTCTGTTCCAAACTTTCATCTACTACTTTTATCTACTAGTTTTAGAATCCATGAATAATTCTTGCCTAGATCAATGTTTACTATAATGGTTGCAAAATGGTAATTTTCCAATTCTATAATTCCTTTCTATAGTTTTATTAGTTAGCATGTTACTGAATTAAGGGCTTTCCCTATTTGCTTATTTATGTTTGCATTTATTTATTAGTATAGACTCATGAATTCTTACATAATCTATAATCTTTGAATACAGAATTCATGAGTCTATTATGTAAGAATTCACGAGTATATTCATGTATATATTAGATAATATATTAGATAAATTATAGATTATATATTCAGGTATAGATTATAGATTATACCTAAATCTATGTTATTGTTATTTTTTTTTTCAAAAATATAAATGCATGAAAAAAGCATAAGGAATTGTTTCAGATTAAGGAGACCAAACAGATATGATAACTTAATGTAATACATAATCCTATGTATTACATTAAAAATTTACATAATTTACATTATGTAAATTAGAGTCTGCAAGGAGTCTCAGGTGTAAACAACTATAAATATAGGACATTCGTTGGATAATGGGTGAAAGCTGATTAATACTGTGAAGTGTAGATGAAACAATAATACTCTGTCAGCATTAAAACTTTTCTGTTTTGATCATTTTACTGTGGTTATGTAAGAAAATGTCCTTGTCTTAGGAAATACACACTGAAATATTTAGGGGCAAAAGGGCATTATATCTGCAGCTTATTCTCGATTGGCTAAAAAATAATTGTGTGTGTGCGTCTGTATGTGTTGAAAAAGAGAATGATAAGCAAATGTGGCAGAGTGCTAACAACTGGTGAATCTGGATGAAGGGTACATAGAAGTTCTTCCAACTTTTCTGTATGTTTAAAGTTCAAAATAAAAGTTAGCAAAGTGGTAAAATAAGATTTTTACTTGTTACCAACCAACCAAATAAAAAAGAACAAAATAAACAAGTAAACTTGTACCTAGAGGCTAGAGAATTTCAAAGTCTCAGCTATTAAGTTTCTTCCCACTGCTGCACACAGTTTGAGATAAAGCCCTGATCTTTTCATTAGGAAATTATCTTGCTAGTCAAGGAAATCTAATATAAATTGCTAGTTGAAATTCCCCAGATGTCTGAAAAATTCCCCAAAGAGACAAATATTTTTTATAACAGCTCACACACTTAAATGTCATCTCGTACAAAAGACTGGCTATTCATGTTGCATCTTCATATTGAACCCAACAAACCGGCAAGCTTAATTTGGACTAGAGGAAGCTGGTGAAGAACAAACAAAAATTGCTCTGAAATATCATTCTCCCCATCTTAAAAGGAAAAGACACTGGCGTGCTGGTGAGGATGCAGTTGGGAAAGTAACACTGGGTCTAGGGGAAAGTTGATACAAAAAGGAGTGAATTGGTCACCTGATTGACAGGTGATGTATGTTACATCCCCTTAGGTTTTTGGTCTCCCTTACAACAAGCCTGCTGTATTAACAGGCACACTGCTGCATATGCCTTGGGGAAAAAGACGAAATGGAACAGAAGAACTCAGTAGCAAGTGCAGGGTGGATGACATAGCACCCTCCCAGACGTGACATCCAGGGTGACTGGGGCTTGCTGCTCCTCAGACCACATGATTGGGACTCAAAGCCTCTTCCTTACATTCTGGGGTTGCCCTGCCCAGCACTGCCCCTCTCTGCCAGGTCTGGAACTCTATCGCCTTTGTGCTCTGTGTTCCTTGTTCTCTCTTCTAGGGAATAAACATTATATAGAGAAAAAAGCAAAAATAAAAAAAGTATCTCAGGCATTGGGATTAAATAGCTGTGGGTTAGAATTGAAGTTCTGGAAATTAGTGACAGTGTGGCCTGTGCAGTTAACTTATTTAACCATTTCAAACCTCAGTTTCCTCACCCGTGGGATTAGGGCTATTTTGAGTGAATATTGGAGACCTGGCACTATAAATGAGGTCTGTACTCTAGGCCCTGAGCAAAGCATCGTGGATAACAGGTTATGTTGAGTCCCTGAAGCATCCTAATCTCTTACCTGTACTGCCACAGCCTCTTCCCTGGTCTCTGGCATTCACTCTTGTCTGCCTTCCTGCTCATTTTCTGCCCAACAGCAGCATGAGCTTCCTAAAAGGCAAATCTTCAGCACAAAGTGCACACGTGCTAATGCTGCACCCATAGTCTGCCCATGACCTTGTGGTCATGTCTCCTAGCCTCCTCTCCTGTCACGCCCTAACCTCCTCCACCCTCTGACCTCCAGGGCTGCCCAGTAGACTTCTGCAATGGTGGATGTACCTACAACGTCCAATGTGTTCATCACAGCCACATGTGGCTATGGAGCACTCCAAGTGTAGTCAAAGTGACAGAGAAATGGAATTTTTAATTTTTGAAATTTTATTTAAACGTAAATGGTGGGAAGAAGAAGAGCAGATGAGACCAGACCTGAAGAGGAGACCAGACCAGACGAGAAAGAGGAGACCAGACCAGATGAGAAAGAGGAGACCAGACGGGAAGAGGAGAGGAGACCGGAAGAAAAGACAGGCTGGATGTCGAAGAGGAGACAAGACCGGAAGAGGAGACCAGACCGGAAGAAAAAAAGGGGCTGCATGACAAAGAGGAGATGAGACTGGACGAAGAAGAGGAGACGAGACCGGGAAGAGGAGACTAGACAGGAAGAGGAGACCAGACAGGAAGAAAAGAGGGGGCTGGATGACAAAGAGGAGATGAGACTTGACGAAGAAGAGGAGACCAGATGGGAAGAAGAGGCAGGACTGGATGATAAAGAGAGACGAGACTGGATGAGACTGGACAAGGAAGAGGAGAGCAGACCGGACGAGGAAGAGAGTGCTAAGTTCTTAATATGCAATACTTCATTCAGACCTCATGAACCATCCTATAAGATAGATATTGTTCTTTACCTTGTTCACAGATGAGGAAACTAAGGCCTAGAGAAGTTATATAATCTGCCCAAGGTAACACTTTAACTAATGAAAATGAGAATCAAAAGCAGGCCTGACTACAGCGTCTCTGCTCTTAGTCATTATGCAAGTCAGATACCTTTTTTCTGCCTATATGGTTGTTCTCACAGCTTCCTGCAAAGGTGTCCTCAGGCTGGCTCTGGGGTTGAGCCACAGCTGCTGTCCTGGTGATTCCCAATCCCAGATTTTATTTTTATTGTGGATGGGGGGAGGGGCACAGTCCTGAGCTGGAGGGCAGAAATTGAGCTTATTGTGCTGTTCTGTCTCTGGACACAAGAGGGTGAACTCTCAGCAAGCATCTCTTGGACTAGGTCTCATTTGCCCTATCGGTAACTGGGAAGAATAATCCTACTCCTGGTGCCTGCCAAAATTACTCTTTTTTTGAGGTCATATATGGAAGAAATCTGCATAAGATATCAGCATTTATTAGACTATGTATAGATTTAGCCCCCAACCAAAGTTCCAGACTTAATTCCCAAAAGTTCCCAGCAAACTTGGAAAACCTCCAAAGGATCCTTACCTCCCTGCATTTGTGCATGCCTTTCCACATATCTGAAAGGCCTCCTCATCTTCACCTACCATAATCCTACCTATCCAAAAGCCTAGTTCATAGGCTTCCTCCTAGAAGGGGTTTGTGGACAGCTGTCCTTGAAGTGATCCATTTCTCCCACCTAAATTTTGGCTGTAAGCACTTAAGACAGGCAGCACTCCTAGCCTTACCATATAATTACTGATGTATAGGACATCTCCTCTATGGAGGACATATGTTGGTTTTTGCTTGTCTAATATCTTCTCCCCCTTTTAGTAACAGCAATTTGATTTTCCTCTGGTGAACAATCTTCTCTTACTTTTAATTCATATGATTTGGATTGGGCCAACCCCACTTCCAAATCCAGAGGTAGGCATGTGACGTAGGCCTATTCAGAGTTACTATAATGGGTTCAGTGAAGGGCAGGTGACTCAATTAAAATCATTGAGAATTACTCCTAGGACTTTTTCTAGGACCATTGGCATAAAAACTCTATTTTTGCTATAATTGGATGTAAACATGGAGCTGTGAGGGACTTTCACATGGAAAAAAAATTCCTGATGATGAAGCCACCCAAGAGCAGGTTATAGAAAGAGACCTAATCTGGAGGGTAACATTGTTGGAAACCCTTGGATCTTAGATTCAGCTATTCCTGAAACTATTAAGGCTTCTCAGAGGAGGTGACATCTGAGTCCAGTACTTATAGAACAAATAGAAGTTCCTAGGCAGAGAAGTGGGCATGGGGAAAAGGTGTCCCAGGGATGAGGTATTCCAGGTGGAAAGAACAAGAGTATATATTACTAATTATAAAATTAGTAATAACAAAAACAAACAACTAAACAAATAAACTTTCAAGACCTACAGGCCTGTCTCTAACAGTCAAAGGTGTTTATCACTATCTTGCACCCATGCTTTAATATGCATAGTTCTAACTTTACTTTCTTCCATCTTCTCCCCACCCATACCCATGGAAAAGCTCCTTTCCTTTCAATTGGTACCAACTCCTTGAGAGCAAACTCTTCAGTTTCTTTATTCAAGTCTACCATTCTATATTTTAACAGCAACATATGCTTGTGAAATACTAACTGGAAGAAAATATCTATTTAAGCTTGTTTATGGTAGATTTAAAAAGTAGGAAACTTGGTAGAAGTTATTAAATAAACTCTATGTTGCCCAAGTTAAATATCACTTAAAATATTAATAATACTTATTACATACAGAGATTTTTCTGTTTTGTTCATTCATGCATCTTCAGTGCCTGACACATCATAATCACTCAAATATTTGCTGAATGAATGAATGAATAACTTGTCATAATTAACATGGGATACCCTAACACTGTGATTTATATTGAGAACATGTACTATAAGTGTTTATTTAATTAAAACTCCATTGGATTAATAAAGAAATAAATGTAAATAGCTATATGAGTAGTGGCTACCATATTGGACAGAGCAGACACATAAAACTTCTTTAGGTTCCCAGCCAACTTTGTCCTCTCTTGCCTCTGGGTCTTTGTCCTTGCTGTTCCTTCTCATGCGAATACTTTTTTTTTTATCCTTTATGTCTCAGCCTCATGTCACATAGTATATGCACTCATAGGATAGGATAGGATGGGATAGGATATATATAAGCTCTGCCACTGACAAACTTTCAACCAAAATACTTTTGTTGGTGCAAGTCAGGCCATACTTCAGGGCAATAACACAGTACCCTGTACTTTCCACCAACAGATGTAAAAAGTATTTTTCTCTTTGCCCTTCGTTGTTCATTAATTCATTTGGGGGGCACCACTCGATGGTTACAGGCCATGACTCACCCCATCAAATGTATTTTGCTTAGCTTTCACAACATATTTTGGGTGGAGCCAACATTTTAAATGGAAGAGACTTCATTAAACATATGGATTCCTGGATGCTCTGGGAAAATCAGAACACCTGACTGACCCCACTGGACCCGTATCCATTTCTACTCAGTCATAATCAGCTAGATTCATTCCAATATGGTAGCCACTAGCTACATATGGCTACCTAAATTTGAATTAATAAAAATTAATTAAAATTTAAAACTCTTCAGTCTCACTAGCCACAGTTCAAGTGCTTGATGATGTGGCTGATGGCTATCATAGTGGGCAGGGCAGATGCAGAACATTTCAACCACAGCAGAATGTTCTGTGGAGCTAGACCCCTAAGGGTAGTTGCCAGGGGAAGTGGGGTGGGGGCGAAGGCTGTCTCTTGCAGGTGCAGCAAGTGCCCTTCAAGTTTCTCTGGTCCCCAGCCCCTTTACCCCCTTATGTCACCTACCTGATCCCTGTAGGCATTTGAATTCTAGAACTTGGTCTGCCACCTGCTTTGGGGTTTCTTTTTAGTTTTGTGAGATCTTGAAAAACACCACTAACCCTGTTCCATTGGTGAGGTGCAAAAAGAGTAAGAGCTGAAGTGATCTGAACAATTGACTGTGAAAGTAGGGAAAACAAACCCAGGAAGTGTGTGTGTGGGGGAGGGGGGGGGGAGGGGCTCAGCGGTTCCTTAGCAGAAACTGTTCCAAAGCAAACCATGGTAGGAAAGTGCTGTGCGTATGTGGCCCATACTCAGCAGGAGATAAACAAAAGCAACTGTCAAAATGGAATAATTCTGAGTGTGGAACCTGCAGGGGTCACAAGCAGCGTAAATGATGGAGTCTGGGTATGGGCATCATAAATGATGGAACTGGGGGCGGGGAGGGAATAATATCCCCTTTTAAGGGGCAGAAGCCCCTGAGCTCCTGCTGAATATTATGATAGAAATGGGCTTGGACCTTCTCATTTTTCCATAGAAGCCAGGAATCCAAATTTTTTATGTGACATCTCCTGGTTTTTAATTTTTTTAGAAATACTCTCCAAGCAAAACAAAACAAATTTGCTGGTCACATTTGGCTCCTGGGTACCAGTGTGCCAGGCCTGAGCCTGAAGATGGGAGGCGACTGGGAGTCGATCCGCTTGCGTGATGCTGACGCAGAAGGCTGGGTGTTGAGAATGCCAAGCTTCAGTGTGGAGACAATCGTGCTGCCACCCGAGGACACTGGTACGTGTCAGTGGTGCCAAAGGCAGCAAGCAGAACAGCAGAGGGTGCCGAGCTCTTGATCGCCAGGGTTCCCAGGCTTTGGTGCACACTGGAATGACTTAAGGAGCTTTTCAAAATTCAGGGGAATCGGAATTCCTCTCTCTGAGCTCAAAACCTGTCTCCACGGTGTCCACAAAGCTGGTCTTTGGGGTTGGGAGGGGGGCTGTAGAAGCCTCCATAAGAAGACAAGGAGAGTATATTCAGTTGTAAAGATTTGAAGGCTTTCCCACATTTGGTGGAAAGGAATCTGGGAGCAACAAGCTTAAAGCACTCCGTAGTCACTTTAGGCTTAAGAACAGTGGACTTTGCAAAGAGCCATGGGTAAGTAGAGGAGTGTGGGCTTGTCTCGAGGAACTCATCACATCCTGTTGTTATCATCGAACTGTGAGTCTTCCACTCGCACTGTGGGAGCTCCAAGAGGGCAGGGGTGAGATTGGCCTTTAGTTGGTGTCTGGGGCCTGAGGTCTACTTACAACTACATGCTGGTTAGATGCCTTGGAGATGTAGAGAAAGCAAGCAAGCTGGGGACAGGGAGGATGGGGAGGCAGGAAACTGGTGGAAGCTACGTTTCTATAACACTTTACACAGAATGGAGAAAATGTCAGGTGTCCACATCAAGAACAGGGGTGGGGTTTACCAGAGTAGTCCTCTTGTGGCTGCTACTGAGTGAATGACACCTACAAAGTACCCAGCACATAAAAGCACCCAGGAGGCAGTTCCTAAGACGTCTTCCCTGTCATTGCCACCATTTTTAAGTATGCAATTGAAAAATTCTGAAAAATGTGCGTTTGTGACTTCACACTATAATGTCATGGTTAAGTGCACTCTGAAGCCAAACTGCAGATACTACTCTGGACTTCGAGCAAGTCATTGAGCTCTTCTGTGCCTTAGTTTTCAATCCCCTGCCAGCACCCGCAGCCAAACACAGAGAATTCCGTCTCACAAGCTCACTTCTGTTCGAGCTGCACAATATAATAGCTCACAAGAACAAAAGCAAATATAAGTGGCCCCGATAAAATTTTCAGCTGTGCTTCATTTTCTTTAGGGGTAGAGGAGGAGTTTCAGGGTAATTTTGGGAAGACTAGTGCCTTTGGAAAAGATTTATTAAGCAACTGGAGAGAAAAGGGGAATTTACAACGTTTGTATCTATTTATCCCTCATGTGTGCCTCTTAGAATGATTTAATGCTTATCTTGGGAAAGAAGCAGTTTTATATTTTTGAATTCTCTAAACCAAGACTTGACTTCTCAATTTCAAACACTTCCCATCTGCCCCTGCAAACAGCGTGATGACATGGCCTGTGCGGATTTGTGGCTGTAATACACAGAAAGCGTTTTTGTGTTAAGTGGTACAAGGATATTTTACAGCCAACAGCTTCCAAACTTCCATATCTTGATGGGTTGTGGCTTGCTTTATATGAAGATTTATCCTACACACAACTTTTATTTATTGTTTGTTTTCTCTTTTTACATAATTTGCCAAAAGTTTGATCTCAGATTGATAATTTTAAATATTAAGATACCCCAGAAATTCTCAGTTTCACCTTTTCACCAAAGCTCACATATAACATCCTTAAAGTTAATAAAACAGTTTTCTTGAATGCAACATAATACACATGGGTATTTGGATCTTTTTTGAGGAGACAAGGTATAATAGAAAGAGCATTAGGCTGGAATTCAGGAGATCTGAGCACTCTTCCTGGCTTTGCCATCAACTGTGTGGCCTTGGGCAAGTTGATAATTGGCTCTCTTATAAACTAGAACTATTGATCTAGATCTTTGAAGGTTGGTTTACTTCCAAAATTCCATGGTTCTTTAATTCTGTATGTTTGCCCAGGGGTTGGAGGGGGCCAACAGCGGTTTACTTTCAAATATAAATAGCTTGAAACATTTCTGGGTGGTGGGTGGTTGGTAGACAAGGCCAGCTCTCACACGGGCACCTGCCCTGTGAGTCGGCCAGGCTTTGCTGCTTCATTGCAGAGACCCTGTAGGCTGTTAAGATTGCCAAAATCCTTGACCACAAATGTCCATCAGAGGCAAAAACTTTCTCATGTGTATCTCTTCTCTAAGAGTCTTCTTCCACAAAAATGGTATAACAACAAGGAACTGCCATCACTGAAATAGCAGGAATCTTTTGCCCTAGATGAAACGTACTGACATTTCCATGGGATCAGAATCATCTGAAAAATCTGTAAAAAGATAATAGATACTTAGACTCCAGCCCAAACCTACCCAGTCAGAAGGTATGGGGTTGAGCCCATCACTTAAAAATGTACCATTGAGGCCAAACATCAATTTGTCAGCTCAGATTTCACCAGAAGGCCCCAAATTTGTAATTTCTGTTCTAGAAACTCTTGAGTTCAGTATCTGATGCGTCAAGACCAGCAGTCCCCAACCTTTTTGGCACCAGGGACCAGGTTCATGGAAGACAATTTTTCCATGGACCAGGGGTTAGGGGCTGGGGAGGGTGGGTGGTCGTTTCTGGATGACTAAAGCTCATTACAGCTAGTGTGCACTTTATTTCCATTATTACATTATGATATATAATGAAATAATTATACAACTCACCATGATGCAGAATCAGTGGGAGCCCTGGGCTTGTTTTAACAGAAGGCAGAGCTCAGGCGGTGATAAAGGTAATGGGGAGTGGCTATAAATATGGATGAAGCTTCCCTTGCTTGCCAGACCCTCACCTCCTGCTGTGTGGCCTGGTACCCAACAGGCCATGGACCGGTACCAGTCCTTGGACTGGTGGCTGGGAACCAGAGTTAGATGATCAAAAAACACTCATAGAAATGACTTCCATCTGGTTGGCGTGCCATATTACATTTCCTGCCTCTAGAAAGAATTCCCTGCCATTTTTTACATAAGGAGCCACATACTACTAAGTTCATTTTTCACTCAGTAGATACTGAGAGAGCTCCCGCCCTGTGCCAGGCACTGGGAATACAGTGGTGAACCATGCCTTAGCTAAGTTTAACATTTGGCACAGTGCATGAATACTGCTCTGGTGCCAGGCTCGCTGGATAGAATCACCTGGGAAGCTTTGAAATGCATGTTCTCAGGCACTCCAAAGGCTGATTCAGTAGGTCTAAAGTGAGGTTCATAAAAAATATATCGTGCTCATTACTCAGTGGTAAAGATTAAAGATACAGGTAGGCAAAATCTTAAACAGAGATCATTTTCCCAAAGGAGGCTGAGGCCCAGAAAAACAAAAGCTGAGCAAGGATCACACAGAAAGGGAGTGAAAATTACAGCCCAAAGCTCCTGCCTTTAGGGCAGACTCTTTACCCCTTCCACAGCTGCCTATTTTACCCTAAATTCAAGAGGACTGAGAAAGGTTTGTCAAGATACTAACATTGATGTCAACGTTCATAAGGTGATAAACTTTATTAAATTAAAAAATACTAATTGTGAGTGAAAATAAGTATGCACTGTCTGAAAACAGTGGAAAACATTAAGTGGACAGGAAACGTGGCCTGAAAAAGAGCCCATGAGGGATTTACTCTCTGACTTAACATGATCAAATATAGTATTAATAGAAGGGGAATTAAATCTAATTCTTTTATTTTCTCTCCAGCAGTGCAAAGTAGGTGGTTAAACTTTACATCTTTTTCCTAAGTCAAAAAGTCTGCAGTGAGTTGGAACTACAAAACGATGAGGAAACAGGAATTTCAAATATAGATGGCATTATACAATGCTACTGTCCCTGTGTAAGAAACAAATTAAGTCAGAGGTTCTCAACTGGTGTATTTTGAATCATTCACAGGTGTATTTCCAATTTTTGAATAATATGTAAAATTGAGAGTGGATCCACTAGAGTGCTGGTCACTGACATGTCTTTCTTTCCAGGCCACGTAAGACAACCTCTGTGCCCTGTCGTGACTCATGGTTGGGCCATAGCAATAGTTCTGGTCAAGAAGTGACAGGGTAAATGACATGGCTCCACACCCAGAAAAAGCATGTAATTGCTGGTGTACAGCCTTTCAGAGTCTTCCCTTCAGATGACCATCCAGAAGGTTCAAGATAGTGACTATTCCACTAGCCTGCATCCAAATAGGGTATCTCTGTCTACTGGCAAACAGACATATATGCAGTATGCATGCATGAGACCTAACCTTTTGTTGTTTTAAAGTCACTATAATTTTGAGGATTTCTGTTACTGTAACATAATATAGCTCTCCTAACTGAAGCAAAGGCATACGTACTGTTATAGTGGTATTTGTCCAACAGGTAGCTGTAGAGCTGGGGTCTACTTGCTATTAGGTTAAAAGTATATTATAATATGAAATTGATGCCATAAGAACTCTCTACTTTCATTAAAGTATCTGAGTACTTTTCCTTATGACTATATGGGAGAACAAGATCTCAAGCAGGTACTCAGTGCTAAAAGACAATCAAGTCCAACATGCCATAAATTATTTCAACTTTGTCTGTAATTTTATTCCTTCAAATTGGGCATCCAAAATATTTACTATTTGAACATGTACCTTTTACACAAAGTTTCAAAATCACTGTTTTAAATCCCAGATTGTTACTGCTAGGTCTTTGGACAGCAGCTTTGTTACCACTAGAGGGAGCCATCTGCATTGTTTTCTGCTTAACATGCATCACCAATAGGATGGCGAGAAACTTCCAAGTATACCTGGGGAGAAATGAATTCTGGTCTAGACACTTTCTTCCTAAATGTAATACTGTGCTGATGCTAGGCTAGCTGGATAGAATCACCTGGGAAGCTTTGAAATGCATGTTCTCGGGCACCCCAAGGCTGATTCAGTAGGTCTAAAGTGAGGTTCGGAAATGTGTAATTTTTTAAAAAACACTCCCAAAATGCTTCTGATGCAGAGCTAGGTTTGCTACCACTGGTTGTAGAAGATTTCAAAGAACTGTCCTTTTCAATCAAAGAGTCTGCCATCTGCGGTGCATTTCTGACAGGGATCAACCTAAGTCCAGCCAGATAAAAATAGAACCTCTTAAGAACAGAATTTCAATAAAGCACTTTATAATGTTAATAAATCACAGGTACAAAACACAGTTATCTTCAAATTTAAATTTATTAAGACATTCAGCTATGTCTGTCAGTCTACATCCAAATTTGCTACTAAAAATAAAATAAAGTCACATCCCACATTAGGAATACCGAGGTCTGAAAAAACACTTTTGGAGCCAAGCCTATTGTATAAATAAATGACTAGTTTCTTTTCATATCAAAATTCCCATAAAAAATTACATTCCCCCCTCCCCAGTTCTACCTATAGCCATGATGAATGTAAAAATTTAAATATGACACATCCTTGTCAAAGAAAAGGTGCAAAGTCTATTAACAGCTTTAAAAGTGGCATTTGCAGAATGTGATCATACAGTTACGTACTCATACCCAAAGTGCAAATAATGCCATAATTTAACACTGTTTTGATTCAGTTGCAAGAATTAAACATTACACAGGATTGAAAAGTACACCCAGGGCCTCTATCAGTGCCCTAAAGCCCTTCCCACTTTGGTCTCCTTCACTAAAGCAGACTCCAAAGTGTTCATTAGAGTTTTAGTTTACTTCACACAGCCAAGGAAGTATACAATGTTAACAAAGTTTCATATACATCAAAATATTGAAGACTCTGTCATAAAGTTCAAGAGTCTCAGATTACATGAATGCACCCGCAAGGCCCAAGTGCCCACCCACCCCCTTCCCTAAAGCACATACAGAGTATGAGCGTGCTTCAATCTTTGCATACAATCAATGCTTCTACATCTTTGATTTCATTTCAGTGCTGTACAAGACTCAATAATCACCTGCCTGAGTTCCAATTAATTGAGGGAAAAGAGGGCGGAGAAAAGGGCTGGTCACTGCTCATACTTGATGGCGAGAATGATCTGTCCCATGGAAAGTGAAAGGTCAGTTCCACTTCTGCCTGCTTCTTCCCATGCTGTCCTTACGCTTTCAACACTCAAATCTGATTTTATTTATCCCTCACACATCAGGGGCAGTTTCTGAAGTTGCTGAGGTTGAATTTTCTTGGCAAACCTCTACAAAACATCAGCATAGAATATATAAATACATTTTGATTAGCATACATTGCAAAATTTCTCCCACAACGTCAGGGGATGAAAGCAGGTGATCACTGCAAGTACTTCCTGGATACTTGGAATGTCAGTTTCCTGCCTGATCATCTCATACATTCATTCCTGAAATCAGAGCATGAATTCCACCTTGAGTTAACTGCTCTTCCACAGTATTGAAGCAACCTTCCTGCTTTTTTTCCTTTAGGCTGATTCGACAGGACACGCTTCATCTTTTGCTCTATGAGGATATTCTTTGGGGTCAAAATCCCCTTCCTGGCTATCTGGTCTTCTGGCAATGTGTTCATTATTGTCCCTAGAACCTTCCTGTATCTTGGTCCCTGGAGGATGCTCTTGGCCTGGGGGTTCAGTACCTTCCTGAAGCACAGCATTTTGCTCAACTCCAGCATGAGGCTGTGGAACTGGCTCAGTCCCTAATCCTGGAAGCTGGGAGGAGTTTTTGAGGTGGCAGTGGCACAGAGGGCAGGTTTCCTGGACATACAGCCATTTCTTTAGACAGCCTGCATGGAAGAAATGACTGCAAGGCGTGATCACAGCAGATTTCATATCCTAAAAGAGGAAAGAAAAGAAAAGACACTTCATAAATATCTATTATCTATAATCTTTGGTATTACCCCAGAAGTTCTGGTTCAAGCATTTTTTTTTTTACCACAATAGAAAATGTGTAATACAGATCTTAGAATAAAACTTATTTTTTATTTCAGTAATAATCCTGTTGCCATCAGAGACCACCCCCCATCCAAATAACACAAGAACCACTGGCTAATTTTAAAAAAAAGTAAAAACCAAAAATGTGGAAGAAACTACCTTAACTGTGTTTTTGCCTTAGTATGAAATGCAAAAGTTCCACGAATATAGCAGTATGACTACTGGGTCTCCACTGGTATGACATGAGTATAATTAGAGCCTCAGAAAATCTGATAAAGACAGGACTTTTTCCACAGTAATGCTTTAACACAGCTAAACAGATTACTCTATAATGAAATTATTTGCAAGGAGACAAAATCAGCCGTACAATACCAGGGTATTTGGCAAGGAAGTGGCAATCTCATTAGGGCCAATGTATATACTCAGTTTTCAAGATTTGGTCTCTATAAGCCAGTGTTTCTTAACTTGCATCAGAATCACTTGTTAACACATATTCCTGGGCCACCCGAGACTTACGAAATTGAGATATCTGAAGATGGGATTCATAAATCTGTAGTTACAACAAGCCACTCAAATGACTTTTATATACTCACATTTAATAACCACTGGAATAAGGAGTGATATACTTAATATTAATATTCCTTATATAAAATACATTTGAAGAAGGCAGGCTGAGGACAGAAGTTGAAATTGTAAAGATATACATTTGATGAATCAACCATTCATTTTGTTTAAAGTCCCAAAGCAAGGAGGTGAGTATCCCAGAAATTCCTTGCCAAGAACTGGTAATACCTGGGCATCAACTTTTAAGCAGAAAGCCATCCAAGGAAAAGCAGCCAGCTAGGAATCTAAGCAGTTTTATTCTCATTTTCTATGTGATATCAGCAGGTAGTTCTAGCACCTCAAAAAAAGTGATGTGACAAAAGGAAATACAAAAAGAAGACTCTCAAATCCCAGAGATGGAATATTAGACATCAGCTGCTGAAGCTGATGTGCTGTTTTTGATGTGCTTTATTCTGAGTGCAATGAGGCTACCTAACACAAAAGAGCTAAAGTTCACATTAATAATAAACAGAACTAAGAGAATGACTAAGTTGGAAGTGGGGGGAGGACCTATATTACTCCTCAGTTCCCTCACATGCAAAAACAAATGGGAAATGTTGCTTTGCTAGTCTTCAAAAGTATATTCTGATCACAATAAAAACTTGGTAGTTGCACTTTACTATTAGAAAAAAATTCTTATTCTAGATAGTTCCAAACACATACACACCCAACTATAAAAGCAGCCCTGGAGAAAGAACATTCCCTGTACACCACTGACACTATCTACAGATTTATTCCACCAAACTATACTCTCTAAGAGTGATTTTAAGGAACAGTTTCTGTGGTTGTCCATAATCTCTGTCCACATTTCCAACAGCGCAGTTTAGGAGTAAAACCTGCTACTCAATTACCTTCTCCCACAGGTGACTGATGATTAAACTCTAGGCCTTTTTGTTTTATTTCCAAGGTGATTTAAATACTATCTTTAATTTGTAATAGAAAGCAATCATCAGGCTCTTTATGGCGCATGTACCAAAGACTGTAGGCAGGTGAACTTCAATGGAACACCAATTGTTAGCCTCTACCATAGTCACCCCACACACAAATGCTTGCACCCCTTTCAGATATTTAGCAACCCACTCTCTCCACCTACATTAAAAAATACATGAACATTTCTTCCACACTCTGGGAATATTAGAAAGAAGAGTCAGAATCTTGGCACAACACTTTTCAGGAGTTGCTGATTCCTGATGGCTAGTATATTTGATAGTATGTGTGTCTATTCGGGAGTAAATATAAAATACACCTGACCTGTTTTTCCTTTATTTATGGGTGAGCGATAATATTGAAAATAACAATAAATTAGAACTCGAGGGACTAAATTAAAAACTTAACTTAGAAATAAAATGGAAATATTTTATCACGTCTTTAATAATTTCTGAGGCCCGTTTATTTTTTTAACCCAGTAGATAATTCTGCCTAGAAATTTAAATTGAATTTGGTTAATGTGGTCACAGTCCCAAGGGATATACCAGATGACCCACCCAAATGGATTCTTACTGAATGAGTTACCTGATAACAGATGGCACAAATATCATTGTGTTTCTCAAGCTGCTCTTTAGTAGCAATGGGCAATGATTTAATCTTATTCACAGCGTCCCTGCGGAGAAGAAAGCTCTTCCATCCTAGCTGGGCCCGAAGCCACACATTATAATAGGAATGGATGAAGATGATCATTGAGCCCATCACTGTCCATTCTCCAAAGATGGTCTCTGATACACCATAGGCCACCACACAGAGGGCAACAAGAAACTCTAGCAGGCGGTAAGTACCATTCACATAGTAGATAACATCATCCATGTTTTCTACTGGCTCTTTTCTGAATTCCTCAACCATAAATAAGACATAAATAAAAAGTGTTCCCAGAACCTGAAAAAAAATTTATGTATATTAAAACAGAACATCACTTAGAAACTTTTTTCATAGGCTTTAAACAATAACACACTCCTGGCACTTTTAGGATATTATACTTAAAATCTATAGAGGAGTACCCGGGGAAAAAAACCTTTTTAATAAACTGAAAAAAGAGAAGACACTGGTATAATTAAAATGTGGGTGGATCTTAGTTATCCTGGTATTAGATACCAAAAAGTCACCCTTCAGATATAACATTTCTAAAACAATTCTGATGAGTAATCAGTTTTCTGACTCATCCTTTCCCCTTATTCCCCAGGTCACAAAATCCTATCAATTCTATCTTAATTGCCCTCATTCCATAGTCATTCCTGTTCCACAACTCTCAAAGAACCTTTACTTCTACAAAGAACAATGAATAAATCTTCACTGTTAGTGGTACATTTCTTTTACTTCTTATTAGTCAGGCAGCAAAGATCCACCTTTAAGTTATAATAAGCTTATCATTTCTAGGGCAATATTTTGTGTGTCTATAGTGTGTATGTGTAATATACAAATGTGGCATATTTATATATATCATGAAACGATGGATATTTTCTAGTATTTAAATTTTTTTATATTTTATTTTTCTCTTTATAGCCACAGAATATGTGAGCAGAGTATTTAATTTTAAAAATATACTCCAAACAAGTTCTAAAATCTTTTAATATTTATAGTTACTTATCAATTTAAGATGTATATGACAGCTCTGTATCATACCATTTTGGAAAAGAGAAACTGAAAGGCTAAATTAACTTTGTAAAAGATACAGAGACATAGATATGCCTATCTAGTATTTTAATCTAACTCCAGTGCTAAAAAAAAAAACTGTGTTCTAGTAATGGGAGCAGGAAGTTATCACCTAAATTGGCCACTTATTAAT
Organism: Mirza zaza; assembly: GCA_008750895.1. NCBI lineage: Eukaryota > Metazoa > Chordata > Mammalia > Primates > Cheirogaleidae > Mirza > Mirza zaza. The sequence goes on along the minus strand of VSMD01060631.1, from coordinate 216,567 downwards.
CATTAATCTTGAAAAAAAGTTTAATTCTTTTTCTGGAGGAAAATAAGAAAATCAGTTATTATATAAAGTTAATTAATCCTAGGCTTACCTGAAGAGAGGTAAGAATGCTGCTGGAAATAATGATAAGAAGCCAAAAATCCATGTGGAAAAACTGGCAAATCATATAAGCCATATAAGCAGGAAATACCAGTAAAAATAAACAAAGGCTTACAGCACGGAAGTGCTTCCATAAACTCCTGGAAAAAAAGATAAAATTATTCTTTTAAAGTGCTCACCACCTAATAATACAACCAATTACATTAGCAGCTAACAGGTCTGGCGCCATGATTAAATTTCACAAATGTCTGCCTGAGCACCCCTCCCTGTGCCACTCACTGCAGGAGAGCTCAGGGTGAGTCACACAGCCTTAGCATTTCAAAGCCACACTACTGTCAGTTGCTAAGTACCATCAATTCTTTTATTTGTCAATAGTTTGCTATCAATTTCATTCCCATTCCTAGTAAGTCCAAATTGTTCAAGCTTTTGTATCTTTATAACTTTAACAATTTCAATAGTAATTTTTCCTGTTAGGAAAGGGAGTAAGAATAATGTGTGGCCTTTTAAAAATCTTATGCCATCCTCTCCTCACCTACTCCACACTGTGATGAAATACTCTGCTGCAGCGAGAGTAGTGTCACTAAAGGAAATGGCTCTCCAATGAGCAGGTATATCAATCATCACATTTGTTGGGTTTGGGGGAAGAGTGGGACATAACTAAGAACCACTGCGCTAGTGGTAAGATCTTCTATTAGCTAGCTAGTCTTCCTCTCTCCTCCAGCTCCCAATCTATCTTGGATACCACCAGCCACCAGATTAATCTTCCTATAGCTCTACTATCTTAATATTTTCAACACCTTCTCTAAATTATTGAGTGTGGCTTTAAGGTCTTCTCCCAACTTTTCAGTCCAAGCTTATCAACATCTGTTCCTCATCATAAGTCAAGTTGGTTAATTAACTGTCCCAGCAAAACACAAGTACTCTTACATCCCACTAGAAATGCCTTCGTCACACTCTCTATTTCTCTAAACTCTTTAGGCTAAGCTCAAGCTAAACAAATATATTTGGATTTCAGCCAAAATAGTTTAAAGCTCATGGCTGTACCAAAATTAAGCTGTTTCAGTTAAGTATCATCATCTGTGATATGTCCTCAAATGCAGGCAAAGCGTCTCAAAGAGACACAAGTTACATAAATCATCCTTCCTACCTTTAATTATAATATAGGTGGGAAGTAAAAATTACCATACAAAAAGTCAAGTGCTATCCTATGTGGTACTATCATAATTAGTAATTTAGAGAAGAAAATGTGTTCACTAGGTACTTTGGAAAATTAAATTAAAGCTACATTGGAAAGTGTTTTACATCTTTTCTTGCCAAAACTTCTATTATCAGAAGTTAAGGGACAAATGTAAACCTGTCAGGAAGGTTTGCTTTCAAATTCAAAACACAAACAATTTTAATTTTTTAAAGAAAGGCAAGCAATAAGGAATTACTGTAACACAGTTGTACTGTGTTAGATGACAAATTATGGATTATTTTAATAGGGCAATTTGCCTTAAAATCTTAAATATATTTTTCAAAATCAAGCCAGCTATATTTCATTCATATAAAATATATACATATCTACATAAATATACATACATATTTAAACATACACAGAGAAAGGTTATGTACAACAATGTTTTGTCAAGAGTTTTGTGTCTGTATAATTTTGATATGTGTATATTATATACATACAAACATATATATATACTTACATATATATCCTTATCTAAGTTAAAATTAAACAAAATCAAATTTTAAATAAAATATAAAAAGAATAGGATGAAATTACATTGAAACTTTATTCCATTAATAGGTTAGAAACTACAAAATGAAAAAAAAATTTTTTACACTCACCCCAACCCATTTCTTTAAAAGTTTGCCTTTTGAAAATTTACTATATAATTTGAATAAGTAGGGCTGGGCGAAGTGGCTCACACCCATAATCCCAGCACTTTGGGATGCTGAGGCAGATTGCTTGAGATCAGGAGTTCAAGACCAGCCTGCACAATATAGTGAGACCTCATTTTTACAAAAAAAATTTAAGTTAGCCAGGCATGGTGTGCACACCTGTAGTCCTAGCTACTGGGGAAGCTGAGGGAGAAAAATTGCAGAGTAAGACCCTGTCCCTTAAAAAAAAAAAAAAAAAAAAACCACAAAACCTAAAAAAGAAATAAATAAAATTTAAAAATTTGAATAAGTAGACTATAGTCCTAACATTCCTTGTTAAAAACTGCAATAAAATTTATAGACAAAATTAGCAATTATCTCTATGGCTAAAACTATCATAGACATTCTCTTAAGCTAACCACTGGAAATTAGCTATAGTCTAAGCAACTCTAAAGACACATTTACAAAGATTTTCCCCTTAACAATTATGTCATTAATAACAAAGAGAAGGATTATTTCATCAACTGTCAATACCATTTCTTCACTGTTGGCTCTTATTTGAGATTTAAGATACTTTTCCTTTCCTTTTTTAATCCCCAGTACATTTGAATTAATCATAATCCTTGATCCACGATATACTATCATCATTGGTTTGTGCATGTGATACATGTGCCCTCTTTTTATTTAGTCAGTAATCTAATTAGCTATTTTAAATAATGTAACAAGCATTCATGAATGCACCTCCCCATATACAGGTGAGGGCCTAGAGTGACAACGATCCACATCTAAATATTAAATATATGGCAGGCCTGCCTATACCACGTGTCCACCCCCCTGCTCCATACCACTGTCTTGAATCCTGTGAACTTCATTCTCTTGCTTGCTTTCCTTTTTATAGTTTGGTTTCATCTATATGTATTCCTAAGGAGTATATTTTAAAATTTTGCTTGTGACATAAAAATAATATCCTATATTATCATCTTTTTGGATTTTTTAAAAAATTTTACAATGCTATACATCACTCATACTGTCTCATGTGTCACTATTTTTAACATACCACTGTGACTATTATCCCATTTTATTATTCATTCTGTTTGACTGGCATCTGGGTTGTTCCCAGGCTCTTGGTATTGTAAATCGTGCTATGAACATTCCTCTGCATGTCTCCTACTGTACATGTGCAAGACTGTCTTTTGAAAACATACCTACGAGGAGATAATGTCAAACTTTTCTACAAGTGACTACATCACTTTATACTCTCATCAATGACAAGGATCTACATCTTCTCCCTCCTTGCTATCCTAACACCAAACTTTCCTTCTTCTTTCTCTTTCTTCTTTCCTTTTGATTTACTTGCTCATTGCCAATCCCATAGGTATACAATAGCACCTTACTGTGGTCTTGATTTACATTTCTCTCATCACTAAAGATACTGAAACTCTCTTCACATTCACATGTGCTTCCTATTTTCCTAAATGCCTCATCAAGTTTTTTTTGTCCATTTTTCACTGATTCTTAGGAATTATTTATCTATTCTTGATCAGGAGAGTATACTACAAACATCTTTTTCCAGTTTGTAAAGATCATTTCTAATTTATCTTTAGGTTTCAAAACTAACAGTTTTTTAAAACTTTTGACAGTTAAGTTGGGCTTAACTAACAGGTGGTACACACCTGTAGTCCCAGCTATTTGGGAGGCTGAGGCAGGAGGACAGCTTGAGTCCAAGAGTTTAAGACCAATCTGGACAACATAATGAGATTAAAAAACCTTAAAAATTAGCTGGGTATAGTGGCACACGCCTGTAGTCCCAGCTACTCGGGAGACTGAGGCAGAGGATCACTTGGGCCCTGGAGTTCAAGGCTGTGGCAAGCTATGATTGTGCCACTGCACTCCAGCCTGGGTGATAGAGACCTCGGCTCGAAAAACAACATTTAATCTTTTCTTTGAAAGTCATCATCATTCTCAGTCTTTCACAGTCAGTTCTGTCAATGTAAGAAATCTTTTCCTACTTGCAGTTCCAAAATATACTAATCTAAGTGGGTTTTAACTTTCGTTTTTGATAGCTAAGTCCTTAACAGTCTGGAGTTAATTCTTTTGTTTTTATAGTGTGAGGCAGAAATTCAGTTTTTTCTGGCTTCTCTATATGATGACCTGCTAACTTTTATTTTTGTCACCTTCATTTGCATTGCACTTAATGCTTTTTCTCCGTTAGCATTACACAGAATGGAATGACATATTTATTATATTTACTGGACTAAATTTTATGCTCTATGTTCTTAATTTTAAAAGTGAACAAATATAAAAATATTAAATTTCTCTGAGGGAAAAAAAGTTGATTTGTAATTACCTGGTCTTTGATACAACTTTTTAACTATAGAAATCTTGAAAAAAACCGATTAGAAAAGTCAAACAAGTCAAACATCTCATATAAGAAAAAAATATATATAAACTTGAATTAACCTAAACTAACCCCAATTATCCATCCATTTTTTTGTCTCTAAACGTTCCCCAAATTGTTAGACAACAAATTTATGTAAAGAATATTCGTGTAAAGAATATTACATGTAAAAGAATATTAAGAGATTTCTTACTTGTCTCTAGATGCTCCCAGTGCCAAAACAATAGGATCTGCAATCTCCAACATAGACTGTAGGATAGAAGCCACAACAATGAAAAGGATAATACTGAGCAGGAATGCCCGGTGCACAACCTGTAGTTCTATCAGCCCAGTCTGCACTGCCAGGATTAACAGTGTTACTCCTTCTGTCATGCCCCTAAAAAAAAACGCAATCATTTTTAGAAAAAATAAATAATCCAAATCTCATTTAATTCAAAGAGAAAATAATCCAAAGGCTTAGACTGTTGTTACATATCTTTGAATCTATTTTGACTTAATTCAGACTAAAAACCTGATCAGTATATTAACTTTATATTGTATAACATTACTGTAACAATACAGTTATAGATATCACTGCACGTGCAAAAGTATAATAGCTATTATGTAAACATACAATGAGAGCAAAAATAGTAACTTCTAAGACAAATAAAAGTTCTCTAACCAGACTTTGTTATGAGGCAGATACTTCTGCCATTCTTAGATATCCACTGAATTATACTGATTTACATCATGAGCTATATGCTGATTGCAAAAGACAAACTAATAGGTGAATGTCTTCATAATCTTGCAGGGGGAACAGTCTCTTTAAGCAGATCATAAGAACCAGAAGACAAAGGAGGAAAAATACAAATACGAACATTTGTTGAAATTTAACTTCCATATGGAAAAAATGCTATAAACAAAGCCACAAGAACTTTTATCCTATCAGCTTGATTTATAAAGAACTCTCACAAATAAGAGCAAAGGATAGGCATAGTTTTAAAAGTACAGATTTTCGAAGTTTGACGACACTAAGCATGGACAAGGAATTTGACAAAATGAGCACACTCACATTGAGATGCACACAGATCAAACCTTTCTGGAGAAAATTTTGCTAATAAATTTAAAATGTGCATACCCTTCAATTCAATAATCTTGCTAGTAATAATTTACCCTATGGATATACTATAAAACTTAAGATATAGGTATAAAAGAAAATACAGTAAATAGTGGAACATGTTATTTGATACCATGAAGATGCAATGAGTGAAATCCAGACTGTGAAAAACTCTGTAGGACAAACCACCTGTAACTTCACCAAATAAAATACAACGGAAAATACAGAGACAGCAGGGACCAAAATATTAAGAGAGATTGAAGAAACTTATCAATCAACCACAATCACAATATGGATCTCAATGGGATCTTGGGTTGAACAAAATGTTAAAAAAATTTTAGATAATTAGGGCAATTTGAATGCCAAGTGGATATTTGATACAAAAGAATTCTTTTATTAGAAATAATCATTCCATTGTAGTTATGTTTTTCCTAAAGATTTATAGACTGAAATATTTATGGGTAAAATTATATTATATCTGAGATTTTCTCCAAACAGTTGTAGCCAGGGCACTACAGAGTAGGAGCATGTATGACATGAGACTGGCCATACTGCTGAAAATGAGTGACGGACACACTGGGGTTAAACTGTTCTCAATTTTGTTGGTTTGAAATTTTTTTCAAATTAAAGATTTAAAAAAAGAGAGTATCATGTACAAAGATACTCAAAGCAGCATTATTTTCTAATAGCAAAACAAACAAAAAAAGAGGTACATCCATATTATGGAATACTATGCTTTCACCAAAAACAATGAGATATATTTGTTATGCATTAAAATAAAAAAATTCTCTAAAACATAGTAATGAAAAAATAAGCTCCAGAGCAGTGTACAAAGACCGTGAACATGAACCAAAAAATAATATATGTACTTTTCCCTATAAGAAATTAATAACCATCTAGAGCTGTTACCTTTAGAGAGGAAATGGGAAGTAGGAAAAGGAAGCTGTCTGTCACTTTTCATTTTTGTACCTTTTAAATGGTATGAATTTTGTGAACTCATACATAAATTTTTTTTTTTTTGCTCCCTCCGCCTCTTTCCCCTTTCTTTTCTCCCTGTTTTAAAGGTGTTAGCTGGGACAAGCAGGAAGATCATGAACCACAAATATGTAAGGACATTAAGAGGAGGTTATATAAATGATGGATATTAAGAAGAGGTTATATAAACTTACATAAATGAAACCATTAAACTCTTATATTAAGATAACAGAAATCATGAGAAGTTCTAGAAATGGATTTCCTAATGCCTGATCTTAGTGATTTAATAAGTTAACCATTCTGCATTATCATTAATTCATCCTTTGAACCTTCAGTAAGTATTCAAATTATATTCAAACTTATTATTTATTTTTTTAAAAACCTTTAAGAAAGTATCAAATACTGCATAGGAATTGAATTTTAACTGGGCTACACTTAAACTTCAAATAGGAAAAAGCAAGGTTTTGAAAATCTCTTAAAGAAATCTAGGAAAGGAAAGTGTCCAACACTCTTGGTAATATCTCCATGATATACATAATAAAAACACATCTTTTTTTACATGGGAATTTAGTTATTTTTTCATAGTACTTTAATTCAAATGTTGCAACCATTAAAAGAAAAACTCTTAAAATTTCATTTCGTCTAAAATTCATCAATGAAAGAAATTTATTACTACTTCTTTAGTTATCTATAGCTACGGTCCCCAAACCCCGAGCTGCAGACCAACACATGTCTGTGGCCTGTTAGGAACCAGGCCGCACAGCAGGAGGTGAGCAGCAGGCCAGCCAGGGAAGCTCCATCTGTACATCTATATTTACGGCCGCTCCCCATCGCTCTCCATCCCACACTGTGCCCCCATCAGGTCCACGGAAAAATTGTCTTCCATGAAACTGGTCCCCAGTGGCAAAAAGGTGGGGGACCACTAATCTATAGGATTTAAACTTCTAGACATATTCAGGGAAAGAACTTACCGATTCATGGCAGGATCATTCATGAAAGCTCGATAACCCTGCAAGTAGAACTTGCAGAGTGTCAGAACACCCAAGGCAACAAAAGAAACCGTGAAGACCAAACCCAAAAGAGAATAAGGAGTGCTGCAGCATTCAGCAATACTGGAAAAAAAGGGGGAAAATTAACAGACATAAATTTTCCATTTGGAATAAAAACATTCCAAGCCTTTAAAGTAACCACCAAGCTTGATCTGATCCTCATTAATTAAAATACCTCTAAGTCAAAATTTGAGGTGAAATCACCCAATTAATTAATCTATTAATAATTTAAATCACCTTATTCAAGCGTACATTTTTCTCTTTGGCAAATATCCAGTAAATAGCACCATATCAGAGAAAAAAGTCTTTATTTTTCTTAATTATTTATCATCTTCAAATGCAGTAAAATTCAAAGAGTTTAAATCTTGTTCAAACCTTAAGAAACATATAATTAGCATGTTGGTAAGTATTCAAAAGAAACTTGTACAGGTGCCCATTGTTCCTTCTGGAAAACGCTGGGTGTTCAACTTGTTCGGACTGTGTTGCTAATACGGTTACTTGTAACTCCTTGTTTGATCAAAGGAGCAGGGCCTTTGTTGACTTACCAACATTCCCCTACACACACACACACATACACACACACACACACTCCTCCCATGACAACAGTATCTTACATACTACTGGTGTTTTAAAATTTAATTTAACTTAGGTTTAGATAAATGCATATTTTAAAAGGGTTACTTTAAAGGCATGCCCAAAAATTTAGCCCAAGACCATTTAAAAATAATTTTCATATAAATTTTTAACATAGTTTTTGCTACGATACCACTTATAAGGATAACTGGAAGATATTATACTAGAACTTGGAAATACTTTCATTGAACATATTAGATATTAACTTAAATGTATTTTATAAATATATGTACTATTATGTACTAATGAATTGGATTTAGCATTTACCCAGTATCTGTATCTTAAGTTTTAGAATTCCAGAGAATTTCATTTGTATAGAAGAATTCATTCAAGCAAATCAATGCTTGTCCTTTTACTATGTAGCTCTTTGCTTCTACAGTTACCTTTCCTATATAATTGCCTGTAAGTTGGTTTTTATGTGAAAGCATCTAAGTTTACATTGATCAACGTACATGATGATAAAAAAAGTCTGCTTTCCTGTTAGGAGCCAAAATAACCAACAATCATGATAACAGATAGTTTAAAAAAGAAATAATTTTATGACCTTGCTACAAATCTAATTTCTAAAATGTTTGACATTTTTCTTAAAGAATCATTATATAATATAATGTTTAAACAAATTGTCTATAATTTTAAAATATGAGAATCATGGCTGAAAATTATACTAAAAATTTTGCTTCACTCTCATTGGAAAAGGCCAAAAGTTTAATCAAAGGTCTATACTATTTCTCTATTCTTATCTCCATATTTAGAGAAATTTTTTATACCCAAAAAAGTATGATATAATTACATATTCAAGAAGAACACATTTTTTTCCTCTTACTAGTATTATGGTACTATTTTTAAAATGAGAGAATACTAAAGAATACAAAAGGTTTCAATCTAGTTTTAGGGAAGTGAAAGCGTTTGGGAAATTTATAAAATTTTTCTTCCCATCTCTCTCCAATAAAAGTCATTTTTATTGATTTTAGTTTCTATTTTCTGGCCACAAAAAATCTTTGTTTTTCAGTTTGTTTTCATGTGGTTTTTTTGTTGGTTTGTTTAGAGTATTCTGGTAAACTTCTAATCCTCTTTTTGTAAATAAGTTGATTTTTGGCAAGGAAACACATAAATATAACCTGGCACACGAAAGCATCAAGAAGGACAGAAAACAACTCTAAGCAGATATATAAACTAACAAAAACAATATGAGAACTTCTCAATTACAAACCAAATTAAAACAGCCTTATCTTGAGAAAGGGCAATTCTGGCTACGTATAGAAAAAGAAAGAGAAAAATTACTTTGGCAAGATACCTAAACTTCATAAAAAATCCCAGTATTATTTTCTTACTTTGTAAATAAGTCCAAATTCATTCATGGCTTTGTGATTTATTAAGCCTATTACACTATGCTATACCTCATTTGATTGTGCTTTGCAATGGATAACAATATGCTTTAAAACAGGACCAAGTCCAGCCTGAAGTTATTGTCCTAACCACAAATTGTTATCTTTAAATTCAGTTTACTGAATTTAAATTTACTCTTTAAATTCAGTTTAAAATTCAGTTTACTCTTTAAATTCAGTTACTTTTTGAATCATTTAAAAATTCTGCATAAAACCTCCATAATATTTACATAAAAACAAATAGTAGTCAAACTTACTTAACACATTCAGTACCACTAGAAAAAAATTTTTTTTTCTGTGAGGCCACGATGTTTTATTAAAACGAAATGATCCTTTCTGGTTTAATTGTTTTCTGTGCGTGAGTTATACACAACACAATCCACGTTTTTAGAATTACATTGGTCAATATTAATTTTAACAATAATAACACCAACAAGTACAATTTTCACAAACCAACTGCAGAGTTTTGCTTCACAAGGCCCCAGGCTCAAAACCAGGCTGAGTTAAATACAACTCACATGGCAATTCAAAGTGTTAATACTAAATTGATCATTAATGTGTTTGACTTTGATAAACTACCTGTTTATAGAAGCTATTTATAATTGTTATTCATTTTCAGAAGGTACAAAATCTCACTCAATACCAGTAAGTTTATCCTTACTTGTTAAAAGAGATATTGCCCTATTGCATTTGATATTTAGATGTGTGTTAATGCTTTCAATCTTAATAACATGCTCCTAAAGGATAGTTCATTTGTCTTAAATTTCTGAATCCCTATACCACTTAGTACACTACACAGTCTTCTATAATACTGGATGGCTGAGAAACAATGGTTCCATTAACTAGAACTCAAAACTCTTATCTGTCTATATTTATTTTTCAGAAGGACAGATTTTTGTTCTTGCCTTTTAAAGTGACAATGAGTCAAGGAACCAAGATGTATACCCATGTGCTAGATTCTGAGAGACTGATATTCAAACAACTCAAGAGTGGAGAAAATGACAAATATGGATTTAACACAAGCTCACAATAATAAAGACACTGAAGTGGGAACAGGACTTGAATAACATAAGGCTTAAAAAAAACCCTAAATATTAAAAACGAAGTCTTAAAATTCTTTGGGGTTAAGAAGTACTATGATTTACCCATTTCACCAATTTTTGACTGTATATCAATACTGAAGCAGAACATTAAGAAAAAGAGGGCATAGTGAAAGTGTACAGATAAGTCGCAGTAGTTTTTAACTCCGACGGGGTTTGAATGCCAGTTTTGCTTCTTTTAGCAGTGTCACATGGGGCAAGTTACTCTTGGTACCGTTTCCTCACTATAAAATGGCAATATGAGATGAAAAGTCTTTGGGAAAAAAAAGAAAGAAAGAAAAAATAAATAACTAAATAAAATGGTAATAAAGGCACCTCTTAGGGTTGCTGTAAAAGATTTAATGTGAGGGAAAAGTGTTTAGGTAGTGTGGCACATAAGAAATACTCAATAAATGCTATTTTTATAACACATTTTTTCTCTTCCTGACCTAATAATTTAACTTGAAATTGAAAAAATACTTTTATAATTTGCTATGTACCTTCCCATAAATCATTTGCTGCACTTTGCTCCATAGTGCTGCCAAATATACCACCATTATTATTATATTAGCACCTCCCTGCATTACCAGATCTGGTATCCACTGAATGAAAATCCTATCTTAATAAAATATGAAGTCATGTAATATAATAGATACAGGTAATTTGCAAAACTTACTATTCCTGGATCATTTTCCCTCCTAAGGTTATATATAGTATTACTGGCTCTTATTAATTAATTACCTTGTCAGAAAAAGGAAAAGAAGCCTCTCCCGTGATGCAGGCTGATCTCGAGTACTGAAATAGGAGTAAATCTGAAGAGCGAATAAGACGAGCCAGAAAACCATGAAAAGAACAGGGACTACCAGTTGATTCCACAGGGACATTCCCAAGGCTAGAAGGCCATACACCTCCACTACCTGAATAAGAAAATAAGATAGGAAAACATCTTACACCACCATCAACAAACACTTAAAACACTTAAGAGTTTAATCTGAAGTGGCATGAAAAATAGCTTTTCTTTTACTATAAGACTGTTTCAGCTAAATTCCTTTAAAGTTAGCTCTATACATAGTAAACAGCATGCTTTTTAAAATTTACTGATTTTGCACCATTAACAAAACTTGATACATACTCATCTAATGGCAACAGTAAATTGCCCTAACAGTTCAGGGATAAGGTCAAAAGAAGGTCTTATTTACAATAAAACTACCTCAAAGGTAGTTTAAAGGGACTTGGTTAAAATTCATGTCTAATCAAAATAATCAGAACTAGCATGAATGATACAATATTGCTTGAGGAGCTAGGAAAAAGAAAAATGTAAAAATTTTTCATGGTTTATTCAGGAATGTCAGATGAGAAACAGTTGAAACAGTTCAATGGAAGATAGTGTATTTAATCACTGGAGAAGTTTACTCTATTGCAGAGCAAAGATACTTAGCAAGTCTTTTCCCCTAGACAAATCAATTCCCCTTGCTACCACCACTGTGTATTTATCAAGCGACATTTCTCAATTTATTTGGTTTGCCAAATGCATTAACACCAGAAAAAGGGTATAAGTAAAAAAGAAAAAAAGCTTACTAATCTATAACTCAATAAATTAGTGTTCTAGTTTATAAAACAATGTCTTATGAACTTGATTAGCAAAAATCAATTCCCAGACTCTGGTTCAATCTAAGAGCATAGATGTAACCAAGTTTCTAAAGTTACTAAGCCAGGGACCAGATCCTGGTAACACAGCAGAGTTCTGCCAGGTAGCCTATGAAACCCTAACCTAGCAGCCAACTGGTCTTGCTAGAATCTCTCAGTGTGATGCCAGAAATGTTTTTCAATAAGCCATAAAAAAATTTAAATTTAAAACTTTTTTTCATTAGTAAAGCAAATTCTTTTTCTACAACCTAGTCTATTAATTTCCATTTTTCCCAGTCAGAAAATATTAAAGAAAAAGGAAATTGCCCAACTAACTGCAAAATTATTATTAGGGGCAAACTGAACATTAAGGTAGAGAGTACTTTTCCTCCTTTCCATTCAAGAAACAAAACCAGTAAAAAAAAAAAAAAGCCACTAAATGGATGGTTTCTATTTCTTGCTTATCCAATTCTTTCTAAGTTTCAAATTCTATAACCTATCATTTATTTTCAACTACTACACCTAGTCATGTATGAATCTTATGGCAACCAAGATAGTAAACATGACACCAAAAAGTAGAGGCTTTGTCTTTATGGTTATTAAATAAATATTTAATATTCAGTAAGTATTTACTGAAAATCTACTGTTTATTACAAACTATAAGAGGATAGTGACACGTGACTGAATTCAAATAAAAAATATGTATCTTAAATTTGTCAATGTTACCCCGAATACAAACAACTACAACCCTCCCCCCCCATGAAGCAACTCTTCACCTAGAGTGTGGAAGTAACCTCCTCTTCTCGGAAGATCCACTTCTGTGTAATTCACCCAAGTAAATCATTGTGTAAGATTAAGAAAGAAGGTAGAATCAGGCTAAGGCCAAGAGTTTAGGAAAACTATTTTCAAAGATCTGCCCCTGGGGCCACAAGGGAACACCTCATTTAGTATTATCAGTTTGGTCAATCTGAGAGCTTCCTGTACCTTAAGGTAATACACACAGTCAAGAAGTAGAAGAAAACAATCACTTTAACACTATCTTTTTATACCAGTGTCAGGTTTAAGATCTATTTTATACACTGAAACTTATTGAGTAAATCAAATAGAAACATTTATTTCCCAAATGTTTATTGTTTGTGTCTAGGAGTAATCTTAGAGCAAAGGCTGGTAAAAAAAAAAAAAAAAAAAAAAAGTGGGAGAACAACTATTCCAAAACCCATGTTATGTTGGCCAAGTCAGTTCTAGCACTGTATCTAAACAAAATCTATCATATCATAACCCAGAGCTATTTAACTTTTCTGTTTAAATAAATTAGGTAAACAAAGAGAAGAAACTGTAGTCACAGTGGTACTATAATCAAGAGAAAAACCAGGATTTGAATTCTCAAATCTCAGGTATTCACCTGTCTCCATTACCATAGCTAACACATACTGACATTGTCTGTCTGGCACTGAACTCACAGAAACCCTATAAGGAAAGTACAACTGTTATTATTAGCTCCATTTTAAGAAAGCGAAGTAAATATCCCAAGGTTACACAGCTAGTAAACAGCAGCGTCAGGGTTCTGAACCCAGACAGTCTGTTTCCGGAGAATCACCTCACTTTATTTAGTACCATCTCAATAGAACTTCATAATAAAGAATCTCAGGTGGTGCTAACTGGTTGAAAACAGTTGCTGTTTTGAAACTATAAAAAAGAATGTTACCATAACTATGCCTGTGAAATAAAAATACACCAGATCTTTAATGTACTTAATATTTATGTAGAATTGTGTGTGGCTCTCAGTCTTACCTGAACCAATTCTCTGTATGCAGACTTAGCAAGGTTATAAGGTACTAAAAGATTAGACCCAAGAAAATACAGAACTTCCAATCCAGTAAAAATCATAGCAAATTTGTTGATGATAACAATAGTCTCCAGAGGAACAAGGCAGAGTCGTGCTAGCAGAGGAAGCATGTGGGCTGAAAAGAGCCAAATCTGCTTCGTTTTCATGACACAGGAGCATAAAGTACACACCACCAGCTGACCTAAAATGGGAATAGAATGCATTTAATTTTGAGTATTTGGTAGCCACAAAATAAAAACAAAAAATGCTGTTGATAATGATGACACAGCTTTTGAAGAAGTCTAACTTCAAAGCTCTCTTAGATAAATCAAATTTTAACTTCATCTGACCATAATTACAGATTCACATGTTCTGTGAATTTTAAATACTAACTCCCTAGGGTTGATTTGTAAAAAGCAGCATTAAGTCTCCACTGGTCTTCATTCACATTCTGATGGCATGTATAACATGGAGAAAGCTTTAAACAATGTCTAGTTCAATTATTATAATAATTTAGTTGCTACTGTTTATATACAGCTACTTTTCCAAAGATACTCAAAATTTAACAGTTCTATTCTATAGGTGAAAGCATAAAATCCAAGAGGTACAGTTACTTGTCCAAGATTATACTACAGCAAGATTTGCTCTGAGATTTTTTGATCTTTAGTTATTTAACAGGATCACACAAGCCTTCTCAAATAACTCAATCATGAAAGTTAAAACTGAAAAGTTTAAACAAATTCTTCTCATAGAGCAATCCTCCTGCCTCAGCCTATCAAGTAGCTGGGACTACAGGCACACACCACCACGCGTGGCTAATTTTTCTATATTTTTTGTAGAGGTGAGGTCTCGCTCTTGCTCAGGCTGGTATCGAACACCTGAGCTCAAGCGATCCTTCCGCCTTGGCCTGCCAAAGTGCTAGGATTACAGGCGTAAGCCACCAAGCCCAGCCCAAAATCTTTTACATATTTAGTTCCATGTGGGAATTTGCTATTTTTTTCCAGTGGTCTATTCTGATAACCATACCACCCTGTTCCATTTCATTAGACAAGTCTCATTTCTTTTTTCAGAATTTCTTGGATATTCTTAAACACGTTATTTTCCAGACTAAGAATTATTTAGTCGAATTCTCTTCCTTGTTACCAATGAAAAGCAAAACAAAACTTTGAGATTTCTGTTTGTGTTCTATTCATATACAGGCTGAGTATCCCTAATCTGAAAATCTAAAATCCAAAATGCTTCAAAATGGGATATAATGTTCAAAGGAAATGCTCATTGGAGGATTCTGGATTTTCAGATTAGGGATGCTCAACCAGTAATATAATGCAAATTTTCCAAAATCCAAAAAAATCTGAAATCCAAAACATTTCTGGTCCCAAGTATTTTAGATAAGGGATACTCAATCTGTAATTGTTAGAAGAATCCAAAAATGGAAACAATTTTCACACAAGACTAAACATTTATAACAATCTACTATGAAGGTATTTTTCTCCCACAAAGCATTAATTTTAGCCTTTAGAGAAATGATATTCAAATAATGTGAAAAATATTTTCATAAATACATAAAAAAGAAAACTTTATAATAATAAAGAAAACAAGCGAACAGACCACCAAATGAGATATGTCAACAACATTTTGGAAGATAGAAAACATAGATATGAGGCAACTCCTTGTGGTTTTAGCCAGGCTACTCCTCTTTCCCCAACCCAGGGAGGAAGACTGAAGTTTGTTCATGGAAGATGTTGAAACTAAGGCTGCTGGATACTATACATAACCCATGACAGAGGTGAAGTGCCCAAATGAAAAAAGGAGTTAAAAAAAAAAGGATGTACCCTGAAATATGAGATCCCTCCAGACCTGTAAACACTGCTGCCAAGTTCATCATCACACAGTTCTAGTCACTGCCACTGCCCTCCTTCTATGGGGGACAGAAAGACTGCTCACGGGGGAAACTGACCAGTCCAAGTAAAAATATCTACAATGATGGACACTTTGGGGTCCCTCCCACAGTCAGTCTCACTTGATCACTCACACCAGTTGGTAAACCCCAAAGAGGATCCAGTCAACAACTGAATAAATCCTTTTAATGTAAATGATCAGTCTAGGACCCCCTCTTCCCCCAGATATTTAAGTAAAATTTATGGCTTAATCAATTTCAGATGGAACCTATGTATTGATATTTATAATTTAGTTTTTAAAAATATATCTAGGTGATTCTAATCCAGGCTTGAAAAATACTACTCTCATGAAAGACAAAGACTAAAACAACCAAATAGAAAAAAAATCTCAGGAGAAATGGAGAGAATACAAGGAGAAAAAGTAAGCTTTAAAAAAATCACAACAGTTTCAAAAAGATGGTATATCTAAGAAATTAAAAATAGACTGCCACAATATTATTAAAAAATGCATTCAATGAAAACAAATAAGGTCTTGGATATGAAAAAATATGCACAAAAATAAAAATGCAACAAAAGGGCTGGAAAATAAAGTTGGGAAATCTCAGAAAGGAAAGCAAAAAGACTGCAAAAAATAAAAAAGAGCAAGCACAGAATAGAAGGAAAATATAACAGTAAGAAATTTAGGGTCTCAATGTAGGAGATCCATACCCTATTAACTGAATTTTCAGAAAGGGACAAAAGAGAAAAGTGCAGGGAAAAAATGATCATGAGTTGAAAGAAGAGACCTCTGAGGAATGACACCTGAGAGTAGGGAAGGGTGGTAACAAGGGAGAGGTCTTCAACACAAAATTGTCGTTATTTCCTAACTTTTAAAAATAGGGGTATTTCCTTGATTAAAAAAAAATTAAATATTAGTTAAAACTGAAAGAAAGTGTTTGGCAGAAATGCTTTAATACTAGGAAAGATTAGGAGTATTCATTCTGGCATATCTTACTTTCACTGTGCTCACAGCTATGATATTTAAATGTCCTTTTTCAGTATGATGCAAACTTCCTCTAAGCTCTGGAAATTCCCCTAAGTCTATGCCAGCACATGCAGGGCTCAGCTCTGGGGTTACAGGCTCCATTTATTCTCTTTCCTAGAAGAATATGACTCATATGATATATTCTCTTTCATTCATCCTGCTTAGGTGAAAGCTGGAAGGAGTCATACTGTTAGTGGAATCTTCCTTGTAGCTCCAAAAGAATAAGTTGTTTGTTTTTTGATTTGACTATTTCAACTTTTAATTCTGAATAAATTAAAATTACAACTCTTTGGATTTCAGGATTCTACTATTAGAAATATCTCCAAGAAGTTTGCAACCCTAAGAAATCATGGTACATTCAAATTACTTAGTTTTTCATAACAAATTTCTTATTAAAATGAAGAAAAGGAGTATGAAGTTATTTTAAATCAAAGTTGGAAGAAAACATGCTATTAATAGTGAATGGAGGCCAGGTATGGTGGCTCACACCTGTAATCCTAGCATTCTGGGAAGCCAAAAAGGGAGCATTGCTCGAGGTCAGGAGTTCAAGACCAGCCTGAGCAAGAGCGAGACTCCTTCTCTACTAAAAATAGAAAGAAATTAGCTGGACAACTAAAACATATAGAAAAAATCAGCCAGCATGGTGGTGCATGCCTGTAGTCCCAGCTACTCGGGAGGCTGAGGCAGAAGGATTGCTTAAGCCCAGGAGTCTGAGGTTGCTAGGAACTAGGCTAGCCCAGGCAACAAAGGGAAACTCTGTCTCCAAAAAAAAAAAAAAAAATAGTGTATGGATTTTGTTTTACTTCCAATTAATTGGATCTTAGTTGAGTAAACAGAGGACCATATCCACTGGTAAGAAGAGTTTAAGGAAATGTTTCATATTTATACTAAGTGCATCCATCATAAAATAAAATTTTATAAGCTTTCTAACCTAGCAAATACTTTCATAATTGAATGTTATCATTATTAAATACACCAACTCACAGGACAGAGTCATAAAGCAACATTATTTTTGTCTCCTGCTGCCTTTTAAAATCTACTCTGTGGAGATTAGTTGTTTTCCTGCCCCTACATGAAATCTAAGGCAAGTCCCATAACTTTTCTAATCTAGGTTAGGTTACGGTCTTCATCTAATAACCAAAACTTTGAAACTGATTTAAATTTGAGTATTCTCCCTGACTCTAGCTCAGGCCTACTATGCAACCACAGACAGAAAACTTGCAATTGGGAGAGGGGGTGGATGGCTTCTTGCTCTTTTTTGACCTAGCACTGTCTCCCTTTTTCCCCGATTCATCCAGGATTAGAGCAGGTAGGGAAGTTTGAGAGGGAGGGAAGAAGGCAAGTTCCTACTTGACTATACTCTTATAATTAGGTGGTGTTGCTTATTAAATTTGAGGTATTTATTAATAAAACTGATCTCTTTTCTCCTGGGCATTTTTACAGGTTCTTCTGAGATTGTTCCTATCACTGTGGATCTCTCACCTAGAGGACCCCCTTGGTACTGGGTATGCACCCTACTCTAGTTGTTTTTATTTCTTCTTCAGCTCCTGGGAAACTGGAAGGTCAATCCCTTTTGAGGTCTTCTTATCCCTCTAAAGGGCCTTCTTGAAGAGGACCTAAGAAAATCCCACAGACTTTTGGGGCCCTTTTCTAGTTCACAGGAAACTCACATCCTTTGCCTCTACAAATCAGAAGATACAGGAAAACCCTACAAGGCATTTTCACTCCACAGTCAAAAAACTTCAATGGGTAGCCAGCCCACTGCTGGTCCTTTATATGAGGTTAGAATTATGATATGAGCTATATATGTAATTTTAAATTTTCTAGCAGCCTCATTTCAAAAAGTAAAAAGAAACAGGTGAAATTAATGATATATATATCCTAATATATCCCAAATATTACCACATAGACATTCAATCTATATTAAAAATTAACAAGACATTTTGTACCCTTTTTTGTACTAGAAATTGAGTGTGGGCTTTGCATGTACCGCATACCTTAATTTGGACTAGCCACATTTCAAATGCTCAATAGCCACTTGTGGCTAGTTTTAGACAGTGCAACTTTAGATTTTGCAGGCCCGAATCAGACCCGTTTACAGTACCCTCCGCAACACCACAGAAGACATTTAACTCTCCAAATGGCCCACCACTGAATCCTTTAGATGTAAGGACTGGGGAGGTATTTCAGAAAAAAAGAGCTGTCTGTGAAGAAATCCTCCTTCAGTCTCCAGTAAGCAATCTTTTAATACCTTCTACATGGGTGAGTTTAAGAGTCACCAAACAGGTTTTCTCTCACTTCCTTTTCCGCAACTTTGGCATGATAGGCTCCACCTCACTTTGGACTGTATCTATATTGTTTTTAGGCCTTAGCATGCTGCTATTTTTAATGTTCTGCTACCCGAATACTTCGATCATATCTCAAGCTCTTGATGTTTCTGGCAATTTATTGTTGACAATAGGGGGATGGCTTTCAACAACCATAAGTAAATTTAAGATACTGCATATTTCATTTTAATCTTTCAAAATAATAATCAG
The DNA here is from genome assembly GCA_008750895.1 of Mirza zaza. Lineage (NCBI taxonomy): Eukaryota > Metazoa > Chordata > Mammalia > Primates > Cheirogaleidae > Mirza > Mirza zaza. The sequence goes on along the minus strand of VSMD01060631.1, from coordinate 197,074 downwards.
CTATTTAAAAATTAATCTTCCCAAATACTTAAAATACCCTTAAAAAAACAAGCAACTATGAACTATGTACAATACAATTATAAATACATAAAATAAACACCTATGCCTGGGAAAAAAGATTAAGAAAATATAACATTAAATAATGGCTACATGTGGAAAGTCATCATGAACCACTTTTGAGTTTTCCAATTTTTTTAAAGTGAGTATGCACCAATTGTATAAGACAGCAACACTGATTGGTTCCTACCAACACTTTTTTTTTTGACAGAGTCTTGCTCTGTCACCCTGTCTAGAGTGCAGTGGCATCATGATACTCACTGCAACCTCAAACTCCTGGGCTCAAGCAATCCTACTGCCTCAGTCTCCTGAGTAGCTGGGACTACAGGCACTGGCCACCACGCCCAGCTAATTTTTTCTATTTTTAATAGAAAAAAATTTTAAATATTTTTTAATATCTCTATTTTTAATAGAGATAGCATCTTGCTCTTGCTTAGGCTGGTCTCAAACTCTTGAGCTCAAGCGATCGTCCCACCTCAGCCTTCCAGAGTGCTAGGATTACAGGCGTGAGCCACCGCACCCGGCCTCCTACCTACACTTTTAATTCTTTTATACTTACCTATTAAGGCTGTGGTAAACCGATTCATAGAGAGAGGTTCTAAATACATTGGTCCTTCATAGGCGAACTCCAGTTCACTCCTAACATAGTCCCTATATAAGAAAATTGATAAGAATGTATTAGATACATTTCAAGTACATACTGGGGAGAGAAGCTGCTAGATCATAGTATCCTTATAAAAAGCACAATATGTTAATGATACACCCCTTTTCCACATATAAGAAAAAATTTAGGAATAAAGAATTATATAGGGATGGCCTTAGTCTAAGTCTTCCACACACAAGAAACAGATGCAATTAATTGAAACTGCATTTTATATGCAGAGAAGGCTGCCAATGCTCTACTTTACAGAATTTTCTTTCTTCCCATGGCCTTATTCAATATGTTATGCCCAGGAAAAAGCCAGTTAAGATGCCATCTCTCAACCCTCCTACTTAACTGATGACATCCCAGTGACATCACACTAAATAGGCCCCCATCTGGCTCTCTTCCACTACCACCACCCCGCTCTCATTTTATTTCCCCTAAAGTTTTTTTATCTCCAGTGGTATTTCATCAGTCACAGGTAAAACCACAAACGAGTTATAAAACTGGATCACAGCAGGACAATCCCTAAAAACTGTCATTTTCAACTTTATAGGGAATCTATGATAAGAATTTTAATATTTAAGTAGGCTACGTATTTATTTTCAAACAAATTTTAGATCAAATAAAATAATCCTTTTAAAATTTAATTCATTTAATGTGATTATTGAGAAATAGTAAGCTTTAAGTAGTAATCAAAGAGCCTTTATACTCTGAGAAAACATAGGTGGGAGGCACAAAAAGGGAGAATTTATTTATTAGTAAGTTACGGGGCAGCACTGGAAGATAGCTGTCTTAAGTTCTTTTGGCATCAAACAAGGGACATTTGTGTAAAAAAAATTCTTCCTCTTTTCTTCAACTATTGAATGCTTTATTCTTTATATTTTAAAACAATCTGAATACTTCAAGTATTTCCAAACAAACTCCTATGGCTGTATGTACTTTTCCCATGAAATTACTTCCCATTAAGCCATCAAGTTGAATTCCTTTAGCATAGCATAGCATAGCCAAATAAGGAATGACCCTTACATAATCACCCAAAAGGGTACTGCCAAAAAAAAAAAAAAATCAAAATGTGAAACTAAAATAAAAATTTTTTAAAAATTAGAACCGTTTAGGGATGATTTTAAAAATTAATGACTAACTAAGCTCCATGGGTGATACGGCAATTGTCCTTTATCGCTAACTAGCTATGGTGATCATTTCTAACATATACTGTATTAATAGTCTCTTTCTACTGAAAGAGAAAGCCAGATTCTCAAGAAGAATAATCTTAATGCAATGGCTGTCAACTAAGGGCCATTTTGCCCCTGAAGGAACATTTTACAATGTCAGGAAACATTTTTGGTTGTCACAACTGGGGAGGGGAGGGTGTTGCCAGTACCTAGTGGGTAAAGGTCAAGGATGCTACTAAACATTGTACAATGCACAGGATAGCCCTCCAGAACAAATGATCCGGTACACAACATGTTCACTGTGCAGTGGTTGAGCAACCTTGTCTGAATGTAGAAAGTGTGCAAATAACACATAAACATCTGATTACATAGGTAAACATCAATGTAATTATTTTACAAAATTTTAGGATAGGAAGCTAAAGAATTAAGAGAATTATGAAGTTTAAAATAAAATGTACACATAAATACCATTAATACCTATGATGTCTTTGAAAATGCTATTAAGAAATAAATTTATAATTAAAAGAGATATAATTCTAAGTTCCAAGGTCTCTAAAGCCCAATAATTTCTTTTCAGCCATAGCATATTCCTCTCCAGCAGCAACAGTTTAAACAGGGGCCAGGGAAAACCCATAAAGACAGAATGCAGATTAGTGGTTGGCAGGGGCTGTTGAATGGGTACTGAGTTTTATTTTGGGGTGATGAAACTATTTTGCTTTTGGTGAAAGTAACAGTTGCACAACATTATCAATGTACTATATGCCAATGAACTATATGCAAATTAACCATTTTAAACAGTTTAAAATGGTTAATTTTATGTTATGTGAATTTCACCTCAATTAATAAGTTGTGGAGGCCAGCTACAAGAGCATTATCTATGCCCAAAGGGAAAGCCACAACATGCATGGCCCACAAAGGCCTCAGTCCCAAGGAGCTCTTTTAATGAGAAGCAAGAAAAAACAGCAGAGTTGGGTTTTCTTTCCACTGTTTGGTTTTGTCATCACATTATTAATATTTTATAATAAAACTCAGCAAACTCAACATTATACTAGAATTTCTTATTGCTGAGACATTCATTGTTTATATTCATAGCCTCTACTTTAGTTTACTCTCTTTTTAAAAATTTCTTTCTATAGAGGTTCTTACCTTCAATGCTAATTTCACATCATTTCTAGGAAAAAATAATATTCTCTGTTTTTTAACTCAAAAAGAAATTATTGTATAGTAATATGCTGCTAGCACTCTGCTAGGCCCAACAAATACTGCAGTAAACAATACATAGTTCCTACTAGCATGAAGCTTACAAACAGGGAGGGGAGACAAATACTTGCCTCTATGATTATTTAATTATGATTGTGGTAAGTGCTATAAGAAAAAATTGAATACCATGAAGACTTTAAAGTTTTTAAAAATATCTTATTTTTAAGTTTATAGCTGTATTTAAAAATTGTATCTTTTACTCTCCCTCACTTCTAGGTTCTGACTTTTTTTAATCTAACTAGTTCTTTTACTTCATCTTAAATATCACTTATTTTACTTCAATGCATTTTACAGGGTTATTAGAAAAGGTTTTAAAGTAACTATTTCCTTTTCTTTTATCTGACCCTATATTCCATTCCTTTGTTTTTCAAGCCTCAACTTTCTAAATCTTTTCATCTTTTCCCTTTACTTCTTTTTTACTCTCTCTATTCATCACTTTGTGATTTACTGTGATTATAGGGCACTAAGGGAGATCTGCATTCCAAAAGAATAATCAATATTGAGCCACAACAACAACACCCTTCTGTTAAGCAATCTCCTCCCACCAGCTGTCTTATTTTGTCTTCCCCCAAGGTCCTAGGAATAGCTCTACTCTCATACTGCACCCCACCCATTCCTATCCAACCTGAGTCTTTGTACCAATCATCCTACCCTCAAAATTAATATCTTCCCTAGGCCTCTGAGGATCTTTTCCCCTTTGCTCAATTCCTCTTTCTCAAAACAGTCCTGCTTGTGCCCCATCTCTTAAAGACAGCCAGACACAGAACGCCTGCAGACTCCCTCATTGGGCCAGTTGAGCCAAGGCAGCGTTTTTGGTGAGGGCTAAACTACCTAGTATGCCACGTAGCCACTATAGAGCTGTCTCTTCTGAAAGGAGAATCTGGGCATTCCATCCCAAACTGTAGAGAAGAACTGAAATAAGAATCAATGTTACCAAAGATCTCTATATCTAACTTACGTACAACTTTGGAGCATCTCATGTTGGCAATGAGAGAACTCTTGGTTACTCAGTCCCAACAGAGAGAGTCATTCACAACATAAAAAAACAAGACAGCCTAAATAAGAAAAATCCAGAGAAGGAATTATCTAAAATTCCATGAGTCGTTTTAGGGCAAAAATTAGTTCAAGGCAAAAGCCATGAAATTCTAACTTTTAACAACATATTAAAAAACTATTTTAAGATAATCAGAAGAGGAACATTATAATTTTTCGATTTAGAAGATTTAAATGGTAAAATGTATTAAGTTCTTCAGAAGCAAGTTCCTTCCAATCTACTTCTAGCTGAATAAAATCTTTTCCTTCTTAAACCTCTTTTTTCATTTATGGAATGCTAACAATCAATCTCAAGCACTAATAAACTAAGTCTTTTGGAAATCTACTTCTCTAGTCCTGCATAGTAGCCTCTTCTCTTTTGATTAGAACTCGGGGCATGAAGAAATGTGCAAGATATATAAAAAGGGCCTCAAGGATAGCTTACAATTAGAAAAATTTTTGATTATAAAGAGAAGCATGCAAGTTATGAAAAATGAATGAATAACAATACCACAACCTAGGAGCTTACCACTTTACCAACTAATTAAAAATCTTTATATATAACAGTTTCTTATGCAATCTGACTTAGTCACTGGACAACCTAGGAAAAATTTGTGCATTCTGGCCACTTACATGAAGCTTTCAAACAATGTTAATTCCAAAGAAACCTAATCTACTTTCACACAAAACAAAGTGGTGAACCCTCCATGTTATCTTTTGGGCAAAACACACCACTCAATATAAGAGATCCCAGACACTAACATATTCAAATACCTGTATTTGAATATGTACATACACACACACACACACACACAACCTACTACACCCTAAGCACTGTGCCAGCAATAGTTCATTTACCTAGGTTTTATTTAAATTGTTTCAAAACCCTGCTTTTCTCTTTAGCTTCTTTCTGGTCTCCTAGATATTTAGTGCATAGATTTGATAATGTTCATAAGAAGAAAACATGTCAAACAATAAAACTGGTCAATTTTATTCCTGTCAAAATTAAAAGTTTATAATATAAATGGATATTCATTTTAACAACTTCTTTATCTACAGTAGTTCTCAATTGAGGATAGTTTTCTTCGCTAGAGACAATATATGGCAATGTCTAGGGGACACTCTTTGGTCATCACAACTGTGGAAAGATACTACTGTATCTATTGGGTAGGTATCTATTGGTATCTATAGGGTGTTGTCAACACCCTATAATGCACAACAAGGAATACCTAGCCCAATATGCTAATAGTCCCCTGATCTACAGCTTTGAATTATACAATTATATACATATAAAATGGAAAGCTAGTTATTTGTATTTTGCACATAATAACTCTCGGGATAATTCTACATTTGAAACCAATCTTAAAACACTCAAGAGCCAGGATGAAAACAGTATTACTTTCATCTTTTGAAACCTAGTTATATTGGGCTCTTAATTCAAGTCACAGACATACAAAATTAATATGCTGGTTCATAAATGTAACAACACAAAGAATTTAAGAATACTAGAGTTTAAAAATGTTAGAGAAAAACATACAACTTATGGATATGACCACATCCTCATTGGAATGACCACCCTCTCACAGAAATGGTCATGTCAGTGTACGGTTTTTCTTTTTTTCCCCTCTTAGTTCTGGATAGTCTCAATTTTAAATTAGAACTAATACTGGAAAATACATTCCTTATATCGCTCAAAATAAAAGGCAGAGTTTAGTAATTTTAAGAATTAAAGAGCATGACATTTACCAAATCCTAATGAGTTAAATTAAATATTTATACTACACTGAGCTCATGGATTTTCTAATGTTTAATTCTTCTGAACTGCAAGCTCTATCCATTCTATAGACATACTCTAAACAAGTTTTAATTCATTTAAGGATAATCAGCTTCATTATGTAAACACATATATTAAGGGAAAATAGAAACTCAGCTTTTCAAAAGTTTATGAATTTTCAACTTAGAAAATTAATATGTGCAAAATGTGTTTCTCTCTAGCCAGTTTCTGAAGTACCATTTTTAATCATTAAAATTATCCAAATACTGATTCTTCTTCTTAGAAGCATACTATACTATGCCTTGACATAACTAGATTACAGTGAATGGGAGCAAATATTCGTAAATCATATATCTAATAAAGGATTTCTATCTAGAATATATAAAGAACTCCTACAACTCAATAAAAAAGACCTATAACCCAATCAAATAATGGACAAAGGATCTGAATAAACATTTTTCCAAAGATGATTTACAAATGGTCAATGAACACATGAAAAGATGTTGATCGGGGAACTGCAACAAAAGCACAATGAAATATCTTCTCGTACTCACTATGATGGCTCTACTAAAAAAGGCAGATATCAAGAAGTGCTGGCAAGGATGTGGAGAAATTAGTACCCCATATACAGCTGGTAAAAAGGTAAAATAGTGCAAACCGCTTTGAAAACCAGTCTGGCAGTTTCTCAAAAGGTTAATTATAGAGACTGTATGATCTAGCAATTCCACTCCAAGGTATTCGCTGAAAAAAAATAAAAAGTTACTGTCCACACAAAAACCTGTATATAAATGGTCATAGCATTATTCATAATAGCCAAAAGTAGAAACAATCTAAATGTTTATCAGTGGATAAACAGATGGATGTACAAACCATATGTGGTAAATCCATATACTGGAATGTGCTTTTGGAGAGAAAAAGGAATAAAGTACTAATACATGCTACAACAATGAACCTTGAAAACACGCTAAATGAAATTCAATGCATATGAAATATCCAAGAGGCCAAATGAAAGAGACGGAAAATAGACTGACAGTTGGATAGGGCTGGGGGTGGGGAGGTGTGGAGGGAAAGTGGTGGGAAATGAGATTGACTGTTAATGGGTATGGAGTTTCTTTTGGGGGCTATGAAATCTTCTAAAATCAATTGTGGTGATAGTTTGCAAAATTCTGTGAATATACTAAAAGCCACTGAGCTGTATACTTTAAACTGGTGTGTGAATATCTCAATAAAGCTGTTATTAAAAAAAAAAAGATAATTGGTTATGAAGCTCCACATGAAATCTGAACGATTATATTTTTGCAACTAAAATTTCAAACTCGGTATATCTTATAAATGTGGCATATTAAAACTTTAATATTTATTAACTGTGACATTTTATTAATAATTTAAGAATAGTACATCTTTGCTAACCATTCATGGGCTACTACCATATATTGTAAATTATACTAATAGGAAAAATACTAAAATATTTCATATCTTGAAATTCATTCATTTAATACCAAAACACACTCCGTAAGATAGGCATTGTCCATAGTTTCAAAGGAATAACTTGTTGAGGTAACATATTTACTAAGTAGTGAAACAATTTCTTACCCAGTCTGATTCTAAAACTAATTTTCTTTCAACTAATCATGCTGCCTCCCTAAGAGAACTGAACTAGGATTTGAAAACCCAGATTCAAGTTAAAGTCTGAGACTGTCCCTTCCTAGCCGTTTGCCCACTTCAGTTCTTTCCATCTGTAAATCTCAAAGGATCATAATAAAGATCAAAGTGAAATAAGATTAGCAAGTGGTTTTGCCCACTATAAAATTTTACTAAAATTCTTTTCATTGTTTAAAATAAGTTTTAATTTCCTAATAACGAAAATAAACTTTAAACATTAGAAAAAGCATTCCTTTAAACTAGAAGTAAGAAGTTGAAATTCCCACAAGAAGAATGGTCGGATAAAAGCCTTTTCTTTACCTCTGAAACTGTTTGGGTCCCCCTTTTCCTTACATAACAAAATGCTGACCTCTCCAACGCCTAGATTGGTAATACACAGTTGGCCCTCTGTGTTGGTGGGTTCTTTACCCGTGGGGCTGCATCCATCGATTCAACCAAATGCAAATGGAAAATTAAAAAATATATATATATTAGAGGATGGGGGATGGGACAGGTATATTCACACCTAGTGGGTGAGGTGCACACTGTCTGGGGGATGGGCACACGTGTAGCTCTGACTCAGGCGATGTAATGGTAATGTATGTAACCTAAACATTTGTACCCCCATAATATTCTGAAATAAATAAAAAGTAAAAAATAAATTTAAAATAAAATAAAAAAAAGAAAACATTCAAAAAAACAATTGCATCTGTACTGAACATACACAGACTTTTTTTTCTTGTCGTTATTCCCTAAAGAATATAGTAATAACAACTACTTATGTAGCATTTACATTGTGTTGGTCTTGTAAGTAATCCAGAGATGACTTAACGTACATGGCTGAGTGTCGATAGGTTATATGAAAATACTATGCCATCTTATATCAGTACTTGAGCATCCATGGATTTCGGTATCTCTATCATGTCCTAGAACCAATCTCTCATGATACCAAGGGATGACTATACTCTACATAAAGATAGAGCTACATGGTTTCAGCTATTACTCTACCACTAATGTATATGGAAACGGAAAAAACATGAAAGAAAGGGTAAGTTCATGGTTTTTCACCCAGAATTAAAACTGTAAGCAACAATTATAGTAGTTCTATCTTAAACTTTGAGATTTTCCTGACGATCATCAAAATCCTATAAAATCTAAAAAGCTGCCATTATATCACTATACCATAAGATAGTCTATTTAAAAAATCATTTTTTAAAGATTAATGACACAAGAAAATGCTCACAAAACATTGCTGTGTAATAAAAGTAAAACATAAGAATGCTAGTTGAAATTCACTAGGTGTTTACTATAAGTCAGAAATTGTGCTAAGAGCTTTACATGCCTTATCCTTTTGAATCTTACATCAGCCCCTTTACAGGTGAGGAAACTAAGACTTACCTTTCTGGTAAGTGACACCCAAGGTTATATAGTAGTAAATATGGAACAGAAATTTGAACCTATCCAACCATCCATCCATCTAACCAAAAAATATCGGAGTGGCTCTTAAGTGCCCAGGAACTCATTTACACACTAGAAGAGTGACTCCAGAGCCTATACCCTAACTACTGCATTATACTCTGCAGATATGATTTTGTTTAAAATGAGTAAAGAAAGTTGGGGAAGTGTCTCCACCTGAGCCTGAACTGAGAGTCAGAGGTGTCTGAGTAAGGAAGAGGAAGAGACTGTGGAAGGGTTTGGGATTGGTGGTACTAGGATAAGAAGGATATCATACTGTCTGTGTCAGTATTAGCCCTTGAACTCCTAATTTCGCTTTATATAGAGAGATGCTCAGGAAAAGGCTTAGGTCGTTTTCATGAAGGAGTCTAAGACACAGGGACATATTTGTGTAACACAAAATGAGAAATGTCGCTATCTCCACTTTTGTGTGGAACACAGCTTGATTTGAATATTGTGAGTATTATAAGAAATGCAGCATTACTCTGGCAGCTCCAGATTATGCAACTTTGACATCAGAGGACATACCCCAAGCAAGGATAGAGGCAAAGTTAAAGAGTAAGACACCATCCTCCAGGTACCATTTTGAGCAGAGAAAATCAACCTGGTACCAATAGAGGAGACAAATACAAGAAAACTAAGTTTCTGGCAAACACCATGGAGACTGAGAAATAACCAGACAAAATATTAAGGAAAATGGTGGTCCTACTTAAACAAGAGGGGCCAAAAGCCAGTGACTGTTTAGTTATTACAGTTATTCTCATTCTTTCATATCCACTTAAGTGGTAAGAACTGGAAAATATTACAAACGAGGAAGAAAATTCCAGAATGTTAACAAGTCTATCTCTGGGTGGTATAATTTCAGATGATTGTTACTGCCTTAAATTTCCTGTATTTCCTAAAAATTATCTACAGTGAGCATTAGAAATTTATAATCAGAAAAAAATTAAAGTTTTCTAAAACTCAACAATTCAATTCCAATAATGTAAAAATGCTATTTCTGAGATTAAATTTCTAGCCTACACCAAAAACTATGTTTCAGACCTCTAACCTTTTCTTTATGCAAGGTAACTGCCATTCCTCTTAGAACTGGGAGTACATTTAACTATGGTAAATACCTTTCAATTAAAAATTATAAAATTTAACTTTCAAAAAAAATTATGCCTCCAAAATTCATTTTATCCCCTTACATTTACAGTGTCACTTTTGGTTCACCTGTGTTTTACAACATCCTTTTCTAAAGTAGGAAGCTCATATTCATTGGCAGACCAATGCTTTAAAATTTAGGTCTAGCACACATACTGTGTTTCCCTGAAAATAAGACAGGGTCTTATATTTATTTTTCCTCAAAAAGACACCCTAGGGCTTATTTTCAGCAGATGTGTTTTTTTTTTTTTTAAGTACAGTACAACAATCTACATTTATTCAAATATAGTTAAGTCGTCTTCTTCTGGAACATCATCATAACTCTCCAACCCCCAAATTCCATCCTGAATTTCTTGCGACTATTTCCTTTAGAACCATTGGCCCCAATCTCTCATGTCGAGCAATAGAGCTCTCATAGGGCAGATTGAGAAGGGCTGCTGGTCTTCTTTACTGCTCCAGGAGGAAATGCATGGGTTGTGCAGATATGCTGCGTAGCCACGCCCATCACTAGGTCTTATTTTCAGGGTAGGGCTTATATTGAGCAAATGCTTAGAAATCCTGCTAGGGCTTATTTTATGGGTAGGTCTTAAACACAGTAGGTAGATAACACCGCTACAGAGATAGACGTTGTGAGCTATACAATTAACCTCACCAAATAATTTATATTAATTATCCATTTTATTAATACATGGTTGCATCTTATGCTTATTTTCATACATAAGATGAACTCCTAAAATGATGAAAGTATACAACGAAGTCCATAATTGTTAAAATGCTCTTACAGCTTGTCTTTGGAAATTCTTTCCCAAACACTATAGAAAAGCTCTTTGTAAACAAAAACTTAAGGCCTGTTTAATATTAAGCTTGTTTTACAGAGCAAAAATAAAATGAGGATAAATCCAGCTTTTAGTCCTGTGTGATAATATTTATTTAGAAAATGAATATGAAAAAAATCTGTTTTGGATATCTACCAAACACTTAGCTTTTACTTAATAGTGTTCACGAGAAGTATTTTATTGGCAAAGGAAAACTTTAAGTTCAGTTACACATTTCAAAAATGGAGTCACAGTCTTACCTAGAGATTTGATGTCCAGCATAGAGGAGCAGAGCAGTCAAAAAATATAGATAAAGCTGAACCAGATGCTGCCTGGGCAAGGTTAGTAGCACAACACTTAAGATATAACCTGTAGCACAAATTGAGAGAGAGATATAAATAAAATATGACTGACTCTAATTTAGTTTCCCAATTAATTACACTAACAGAAAGAGCTTGAAATAGAATTATTTTCCAATTAGGTTTCAACAACTTCTCAGGTTTTTGATTATGCTATTATGATTAGCACAATACCACTACAGATTTTTCTGTTGAAATATGTATTACTGTATTTTTTACTTCTTGTATAGATTTTTCTGCCTTATAATCAAATATATCACACAAAGGTACAACATGACTCTATTCATCATCTATGTTTCCTTGATGTCTACCTATTTGTTTTATACCAATTCTCTCATCTTTTCTAGTCCCAGAGGAAGAACTGGGTGGGAGTCTCAATATCTCTCCCTAAGGTTGCCCCTTCCATGTAATTCGGGATCTTACTTCTCCAACTCCTAAAGACCCTCTCACTTCTACATTTTCAGTCATTCCCCTGACATTAGTCCTCATCTTTGTTTCAAAGAATGTTTAGGGCTCTTCCCCATCTTCAAAAAAAGAAACAACTTCTCTTCATAGTGATTTTTCCTTTTCCTATTACCTATTTCTCTCATTTCACGGACAAATGTTTCAAACTATCTGTACTCAATGCCTCTATTTCCTAACCATCTATTTTCCTTTACCCTCTACAGTCTACAAATCCCCTTTAACCTTTCTACTCTAAAGAAACCTGGAGGTCAACAATTGCCTACTTGTCAAATCTAAAATATTCTGCTTATCCTTGGTCCAAGCATCAAGGCAACTACCCTCAGAAGGCTGTTGTTTTCTTTGGCTCTGTTATATGGATTTCCTTATCCACTAACTTCTCCCTCCATTTCTTTACATCCTCTCCAATGAACACTGGAAATTTGTCCCAAAACAACTGCTTTTCTCTATATAAAGTATCTGACACAAAGAAAAAAAAATTTTTATTTTTATTTTTTTTTGAGACAGAGTCTCACCTATTGCCCATGCTAGAGTGCTGTGACATCAGCCTAGCTCACAGCAACCTCAAACTCCTGGGTTCAAGCAATCCTTCTGCCTCAGCCTCCTGAGTGGCTGGGACTACAGGCATGCACCACCATGCCCGGCTAATTTTTTCATATATATATATTTTAGTTGTCCAGCTAATTTCTTTCTATATATTTTTTTAGTAGATATGGGGTCTCGCTCTTGCTCAGGCTGGTCTCGAACTCCTGAGCTCAAATGATCCACCTGCCTCGGCCTCCCAGAGTGCTAGGATTACAGGCGTGAGCCACCATGCCCAGTCAAAGAAAATATTTTGTAGCTTCAAGTATCGATATCCCTTCCAGTTATATGTTATCGATAAATAGTTACTGATGCAAAAACACATCATTTCTTATTCTAAGTAGATGTCCCATGTCTCATGATGCCTGAGATATATCCCATGTAAATGTTCTCATATTTGGCAAGTACAAACTGAGCTCCCCTCTTCCTCCCTCAAGAAGGAAGCTCAACCTCTTTCACTCTCCTAAATCCCATGCACTCTCACCCAAAACCTAAATCGTCTTTCCTCTCTTATCACCAACTCCTGCAAAGTCTTCCTCAAGTTTCTCTCACGTTTCCCTTCCTTTCCAGTCCCTATATCCCATCCTAATGCATGCTGTAATGCAGGGGTCCTCAAATTTTTTAAACAGGGGGCCAGTTTACTGTCCCTCAGACCGCTGGAGGGCAGGACTATAGTTTAAAAAAAACTATGAACAAATTCCTATGCACACTGCACATATCTTATTTTGAAGTAAAAAAACAAACGGGCAAAAACACCCGCATGTGGCCCACGGGCCGTAGTTTGAGGATGCCTGCTGTAATGTAACAGTATATTACCTGCTATCCTTTCAGTCCCTTTTTATTCTCATACACCCCATACTTCATTACCAGGGCAATATCCCAACACCATCACTTTATCTTGACAATTCTCCTGCTCTAAAACCTTTAAAGGTTCTGAACTCCTCAGCACCTGATATTCTTGTACAATCTGGATCTAGTCTTATATCCTTCTACAACCATCTTCCACTTAATTAATGAGTCTTTATTAAGGCATAGATAGATACCCCTTCTTATCCCCTAATGCCCCTCTCATGCTGAATCATTATATTTGAAGCTAAGGAAACACAAGTGTTGTGCTTGGGACTAAAGAAAGAGAATTCAGGATTTCCTACACATCCTAACTTCACAGACAATCCAGCAGAAGCCAGAGATATTTTTATTTGCTTTTAATTTCTTAAAATAATTTCTTTAGTTTTTTTAATCCTTATCTCAAATGACTTTAGAGGTGTTTAAAGAGGCACTTATTACAGATAGTAAGCATTTCCAGTGCTTGGAGCTGAAGGACTTTCTGATCAGTCTATTGCATGAAACTTCTTAAATTCTTTTAATGGAACTATAATTTTCCTTTTCAGAATATTCTTGTCTTTCCCTTCTCCTGCATAACTCACATAAAATCAGCTCCCAAATCCTCTAGATAGAAGATATTCATTTTATCTATTCCTTCGACTGTCCAGTCATTCAACCAACATGTATGTAAAGTATGACCCACATGCATTCCTAGACATGACGATCCAAAGAATAATGTATTATTAATATTTTTATTAATAATTAATAATATTAAAAAATAATAAGAAGAAATCATAGTCTAGTGAAAAGATAAACATGAATAAAAGTAATTATGATGTAATATTGTTGCTATAATAAATGAACATCAGAAAGACTATGGTTGATGAAGTCATTAAGTTTGACTTGAACTCCAAAGGGTCAATGGCTCTTTACCAGGCTAAGAAGAAAGTGGAAACATTCTAGGGAAACAGAATAACAGGTATCAAAACTATAAAAGCACAAAAGGACATTTTCAGGGGACAGTAAACTCTGTAGGTTAGATTAGAATTTGGTGTTAACATCAGGGTACTGGGAGATGATGCTGACAGAACTAGCAGCTAAAGCCTCAACATAAAGCCTTTATTTAATAATAAAAGAGTTTAGACTGGGCTAATGACTCTCAAAGTATTTAGAAACCCATCTAGGTGAGGTATAAAAACAAAAAACAAACAATAACAAAAACCCCATGACTCATCTATACCATTTTCTCATTCCAGTGGAAAAATAACTGTGTAATAACAATAAAATATATAAGAAAATTTTTATTATACATACTAACTCTAAAACAAGAATAGTATGAATGAACCATCCAAACTATAACATAAATAATCTAATTATTTAAAAAATACAAGTCAAAATAGGTTTTATTTGTATAAATTTATGGGGTGCAAGTGAATTTTGTTATATGCATAGACTGCATAGTGGTGAAGTCAGGGCTTTCAGAGTATCACCTGAATAATGTGCATTATACCCATTAAGTAATTCTCTTCATCTACTCCCCTCACATCCCCTCATCCTGCCAAGTGTCCAATGTCTATCATTTCACATGCTATGTCCATGTGTATATATTATTTAGCTTCCACTTGGAAGAACATGTGATATTTGTCTGTGTCTGACTTGTTTCACTTAAGATAATGACCTCCAGTTCCATCTGCGTTGCTGCAAATGACAGGATTCCATTCTTTTTATGGCTGAATAGTATTCCACTGTGTGTTATCAAAATATACCACATTTTCTTTATCCAGTCATTCACTGACAATTAGGTTGATTCCATATTTTTTCTATTATGAATAGTCCTACGATAAACACATAAGTGCAGGTATCTTTTTGATATAATGATTTACTTTCCTTTGGGTAGATAAATACTAGTGGGATTGCTGGATTGAATGGTAGTTCCATTTTTAGTTCTTTGAGAAATCTCTATACTATTTTCCATAGAGGTTGTAGTAATTTACATTCCTACCAATAGCGTATAAGCATTCCTTTTTTTATGCACCCTCACCAATAACTGTTGTTTTTTGTCTTTTTAATAATAGTCATTCATACCAGTATATGACAATATCTCATTGTGATTTTCATTCACATTTCTCTGATTAGTAATGTTAAGGATTTTTTCATATGCCTATATTTCTTCTTTTGAAAAATGTATTCATTTCCGTTGCCTACTTTTTAATGGGATTATTTGGGCGGTTTTAATTGCCTGAGTTCCTTGTAAATTATGGACATTAATCCCCTCTCAGATGCACAGCTTGCAAATATTTTCTCTCATTCTGCAAGTTGTTTACTTTGTTGATTGTTTCTTTTGCTGTCAGAAGCTTTTTATTTTAATTAAGTGACATTTGTCTATTTTTGTGCAAAAATGCCTATACTTTTGAGGTCTTAGTCATGAATTCTTTGCCTAGACCAATGTCCAAAAGAGTTTTCCCTAGGTTTTCTTCTATTATTTTTATAGTTTCAGGTCTTAAATTTCCGTCTTTAATTCGTCTTGAGTTGATTTTTGTATATGAGAGATAGGAGTCCAATTTAACTCTTTTGCATACAGCAATCCAATTTCCCACCACCATGTGTTGAAAAGGGTATCCTTTATCCGGTGTATAGTCTTATTGACTTGGTCAATGATTGGTTGGCTACAGATATGTGGCTTTATTTCTGAGTTGTCTATTCTGTTCCATTAGTCTACGTGTCTATTTTTATCCCAGTACCATGCTGTTTTGGTTAGTACAGGCTTGTAGTATAATTTGAAATCAGGTAATGCGATGCCTCCAACTTTGTTCTTTTTTTCAGGATTGCTTTGGCTACTCAGGCTCTTGTTTGGTTCCGTATGAATTTTAGAATTGTTTTTTCTAATTCTGTGAAAAATGACATTGGTATTTTGATAGGGATTGCATTGAATCTGTACATTGCTTTGGGCGGTACAGTCATTTTAATGATATTAATTCTTCCAATCCATAAGCAAAGGATGTTTTTCCATTTGTTTGTGTCATCTATAATTTCTTTCATCAGTGTTTTGTAGTTTTCCTCACAGAGATCTTTAACCTCCTTGGTTAAATATATTGTATTTTGTGAGGTTTTTTGCAGCTACTGTAAATGGATTGCTTTCTCGAGTTGGTTTTCAGCTACATAGTTATTGGTGTATAGAAATGCCATTCACTTTTATATGTTGATTTTGTATTTTGAAACTTTAATAAATTCACTTATCAAATCTAAGAGTTTTTTGGTGGAGTCTAGGTTTTTCTAGGTATAAAATCATATTATTAGCAATATACATAGTTATTCACTATACAGGATTAAGCAAACAACCCATAACAAACTAAGTTGATAATTACAAAGCTAACCCAACAGTCATGTATAATTAAAAAGCAACACCAACAGCATTTAAAAATGACGACTTGCTTAAAACAACATTGATGAATCTAATAATTTCTGCTATTTAAAGATTATGATAGTACTGGAAGGAAAATGACAGCATGGATTAAAACAAAAGCTTTGGATATGGAGTTGTCAGAGTCAGCTATGAGATGCATATTTAAATAGGTCTCAGTAGTGATCTACGCTTGAGTGGTGAGAACAAGGAAGTGAAGATCTAATGTTTCTAGCTTGGGTAATCAGAAGATAGCTTTGCTGTAAGACAGGAAACACAGACAGGAGAGAAGTTTGAAATGAGGTAAAGGCAATAAGTTCAGTGATTGGTCTGAAGTAGCTATAGACTATTTAGGTGGAAATGTCTAACAAGTAGTTAGAAATTTATTCATTCAGTATCAAGTACTAGCTAGGTGCTAGGAATGAGATAATAGACAATTTCCTTTCAATCTTAAAGGAGCTCACAATTTCCTTGGGAAGATAGATAAGCATATAGACTCTCAGAATGCAGCATAATAATTGCTATGATAGAGATGTGAACTGGCTGCCATGTGATCACAGAGGAAGAACAGAAACTCCAGAATAAGGTGGTCAAAAAGCAGTAGAAAGTGGAGATAGAGATTTCCAGCTAAAACTATATGAGATCACTGAAACAACAAAAGACAAAAATTAAAAATAAATTCTAGGCACTATCAACACTTAAGTCTAAAGAAAAAAGCAAAAGAGTCAGAAGGAATGTTCAGAAAGTTAGGAGAAGAAACAGAAAAGAAACACTTTCAGGAAAGAAAAAATGGTCAACAGCTTTATAAACATGGAAAAGTCTATAAAATGAGGACACAAATGAAGCTTGAATTTTGTTTTAGGTCATTAATGATTTTAGTGATGGTAGTTTCAATAGAAGTTTCACATCCATTTCTTCCTTTCCAACTTCTATCATGCTAGTTCTGGCTCTCAATTACTTCTTGCCTAAAATCCTAGGTGGTCTTCTTACCTCTAGTTTCTCCTTTCCCCAACCATCATCCTATACAACACTGCCCAATCAATCTAAAATGCAGCTCTAAAACCTTCACCACCACTACCTATCAAGCTAAGAACAAAACCTACCATATGTATTCAGGGCTTTTTACAAAAGGCCCCATTTGGCCACGCCTGTTATCCTAGCACTCTGGGAGGCAGAGGCGGGAGGATCTCTTGTGGTCAGGAATTTGAGACCAGCCTGAGCAAGAGGGAGACCCGTTTCTACTAAAACAGAAAAACTTAGCCAGGCGTGGTGGCATGCGCCTGTATTCCCAGTTCCTCAGGAGGCTGAGGCACAAGGATTGCTTGAGCCCTGGATTTTGAGGTTGCTGTGAGCTAGGCTGATGCCATGGCACTATAGCATGGGCAACAGAAGGAGACTCTATCTCAAAAAAAAAAAAAAAAAAAAGGGCCCCATTCTACCTTTCCAATATTACTTCTATTCCCCCTTTTATACACTATACTTCACAAAACAGTTCTATAATTTTTTTTTTTTTTTTTTGTCTCACTCTCTCACCCAGGCTGGAGTGCAGTGGTGCAATCATAGCTCACTACAGCTACGGCTACGGCTGTAGTGAGCTATGGCTCAAACTCTTGGCTCAAGTAATCTAATTCTCCTGCCTTGGCCCCTCATGTAGCTGGGATTACAGGCATGTGCCACTATGCTTGGCTAATTTTTTCTATTTTTTTTAGAGATGGAGGTCTCGCTTATGTTGTTCAAGCTGGTCTCAAACTTCTGGCCTCAAGTTATCCTCTTGCCTCGGCCTCACAAAGTGCTGGGATTACAGGGCATGAGCCACCATGCCCAGCCCTATTCTACAATTAATATTCTACTAATTACATTTAGATAGTCATTTCTCTTTCCTGTTCTCAATAGAACTCATAATGGAAAGCTTCTACGTTTGAAGGTGTAATTATATTCCATAAACTTTACCACTCCGTAATTTTTAAGCCCCTTAATAACAACTAGAAGATATAACGGGGGGAAAAACCCTACTTATAATAGCAAAAAAAAAAAAAAAAAAAAGACAAAATACCTAGAAATGAACTTAACAAATGTCCAAAATACATATGAAGAAAACTTCGAAACACTCCAGGAGGATTCAAAATAAATCTTGAACATAGGAAGACTTTGTGTTCTTGCACAGAGAAGAGTTAAAATCCTTAAGCTATCTCTTCACCCTAACTTAAAAATTAAATAATAATGCAGCTGGATGCAGTGCATTATTAGGAAATAATGGTTAGGAAAGATAGCCTAAGCTAATAAATAGGTGGAGACTTCTAAATTGTTATCTAGAAAACATAAAACTAATCCCAGTGCTCTGGGAGGCTGAGGTGGGAGGATTGCTTGGAGCCATAAATTCAATACCAGCCTGGGCAACATAGTGAAGCACTATCTCTACCAAAAATTAAAAAAAAAACAAATGGTGGCAATGCTCACCAGGGATTGGGGGGGGGGGGGCCCAATCTTAGGGAGGGGGCGAGTATTTTGGAGGGGAAGGGCATAACTCTAACTCTTCTTAGGGAGAGGCAAAGATATATAATGTAACCAAAATGTCAAAAAAAAAATCAAAACAAAACTTTTTATCGGGTGGTGGGCAGGCGATATGGGGGAGGAGGAAAGGGGTGTATGCTTCTATAACGTGTGTGATGCACACCACCTGGGGATTGGACACATCGAGGGGAGTGAGGGGGGACAGGGGCAATATTTGTAACCGTAACAATATTTGTACCTCCATAATATGATGAAATAAATAAATAAATAAATAAATAAATAAATAAAGCCCCCCCCCCAAAAAAAAAATTAGCCAGGTGAGGTGGTATGCATTCATACATAGTCCCAGCTAAGCAGTAGGCTAAGGTGGGAGGATCACTTGAGCCCAAGAGATCAAGGTCACAGTGAGCTATGATGACGTCACTGCACTCCAGTCTGGGCAACAGAATGAGACCCCATCTCTAAAAATAAATAAAATAAATTTTAAAAATTATCCCTATAACACACTGTTCATGTAAGTAAATTCCAAATGGAACAAAGATTTAAATGTAAAAACTAAAACCACAAAAATGTTAAAATAAACCATAACAGAATTCTTTATAACTCAAGAATAGGGGCCAGCCATGGTGGCTCACACCTGTAATCCTTTGGGAGGCCAAGGAGGGAGAATAGCTTGAGCCCAGGAGTTCAAGACCACCCTGGGGAAGAGTGAGACCTTATCTCTACAAAAAATAAATTAAAAAAAACTTAGCCAGGCATAGTGGCGCATGCCTGTAGTCCCAGCTACTCAGGAGGCTGAGGGAGGAGGATTGCTTGAGCTCAGAAGTTTGAGGTTACAGTGAGCTATGATGATGCCACTGTACTCTAGCCACCACTGTACTCTAGCCAGGGCAACAGAGTGAAACCCTACCTCAAAAAAAAAGGGGGGGGGAGGCTTTGCTAATTGACTCAAAATCCTAAAGCTTAAGAAAAAAATGATAAATTCAACCACACTAAAAAACAAAACAAACAAACAAAAAACTCCATGCCAAAAAAATCTAAGCAAAATCAGCAAATTGGAACTGAAAAAATATCACCAACTCTTCACAAAGGGTTAATTTCCCTAATGTATACCAAATGCCCACAAATTGGTAAGAAAAGGGAAATAATCCCACAGAAAAGTAAGCTGGGGATATGAACTGGCAACTCTCAGAAGAGAAAATACAAATTTTTCATAAACAGGTGAATAAATTCAATCTCACTCAAAATAAGAGAAATGCAAATTAAAACTACATTGAGTTTTTAAAAAAATCAAACTTTTACCTACTGGAGTAGCCAAAATATAAATGTTTGATAATAGGTTGTTTTGATAAGGATGCAGGACTGCAGAAACTTTCAACCTCTGTTTGTGGAGGTACAAAATGGTAAAAAGTGAAAAAGCTATGGAAAGCAGTATCAACGTTACAAATGCATGTTAAGTTGACCCTTCAAAAACACGGGTTTGAACTGCAAGAGTCCACTTAAATGTGGATTTTTTTTTCAACCAAACTCAAATTGAAAATACAGTATTTTCAAGATGTAAAAGCCACATATATAGAGGCCTGACTTTTTCTATAGACTTTTCATTCTCTAGGGCCAACTATGGGACTTGAGTATGTGTGAATTTTGGTATACACAGGAATCCTGGAATCCAATTCCCTGCATATACCAAGGGAGACTACTCTTTAACTTTACTTCTAGTAATTTAGCCCAAGGTTATACTTGCACCTGTTGAAATTATGGTTATCCAAAGTTATTTAGCACAACATTGCATGAAACAGCAGAAGACAGAAGCTATCTAAAATATCCACCAATAGAGTAAGTAGTTCAATAAATTATGGTATATCCATACAAGGATACCATGCAACTGTAAAACAGAACTGGGAAGATGGAGGAATAAGGCCTCAACATTTAGTAAGAATCTTAAGATTTGGAAGAATGCAAAGTGTTATCATAAAAAAATAGAGTATAAAACTTTATTTCATAAATATCTAAAAGCAGTAGTTATGGCATTATACATCAACAAAAACCAAGGTTCAGAACCATGTATATTATGCTAATATCTGTATAAAAAGGGGGAAAATATATGTATTTATACATACTTATGTATATATAAAAAGATCTCTAGAATTATACAGAAGGAAATAATAATAGCTATTAATACTTGATGCTCGGCCGGGCGCGGTGGCTCAAGCCTGTAATCCTAGCTCTTTGGGAGGCCGAGGTGGGCGGATCGTTTGAGCTCAGGAGTTCGAGACCAGCCTGAGCAAGAGCGAGACCCCATCTCTACTATAAACAGAAAGAAATTAATTGGCCAACTAATATATATACAAAAAATTAGCCGGGCATGGTGGCACATGCCTGTAGTCCCAGCTACTTGGGAGGCTGAGGCAGCAGGATTGCTTGAGCCCAGGAGTTTGAGGTTGCTGTGAGCTAGGCTGATGCCACGGCACTCACTCTAGCCTGGGCAACAAAGTGAAACTCTGTCTCAAAAAAAAAAAAAAAAAAAAAATACTTGATGCTCAAAGAACTTAGTGGATAAGGAACAGAGATAGGAGAGATACTTTTCATGCTTTTTAAATTTTTAACATAAATATATTATCTATTTTTAAAATTAAGAATTTTTAAAATGTATTTAAGGGTGAAATTCTGTAAACTGGAGCATTACACAAACACTACATAATATCGTGACAGAGGTTATTCCAAGCAAAAAACTGTTCAAGCTGAAAATATCTACTCATGTAATCAGTGATCTTACTGTACTATGGCACGTAATAAGTGTATTTAAAAAGGCTCAGTTGAGTTCCCAAAGTTATAAATCATAGAGTATGAACTTTGCAGTAGAACACATTCAATTTCTAAAATTAATGTTTCAGGTTATTAGGCAGCTGTTTTTATAATAAATATTTCAATCCATTCATAAATATTGTATGATAAGCACATTTTTAAAACCACAGTGTGAATTACTTTGCTGATTAAGCTAAAAAATCTAAGCCAAGTACTCAATTGTTCTTCTATAACTGACTGGAATTACTTTCCATAAATTGGCTAACATACAAAGCCTTTAATATAGGGCTAAGAATTATAGTGCTTTTCAACATAAAGGAATCTTCTCATTTCACATACTTTCCCAAGGTAGTACCATTTGTAAGAGATAAGTCTATTGAACCCAGATGTTTAGCTTCTGGTGTACTGTCTTTTCTACTACTATACCATACTTTTTCCCACAATTGCTTACCAAATACTCTCTTAGAACTGTAAGAGTTCTCAGGACTAAGTTTTGGAACCCAGAAAGTTCGTCTATAGATAAAATAAATCTCAGAGAGATAGGACAACTCCTCATGATTTTATAAAAGATACACTTTGTGACAGGCTAATAAAAATATAAATAAAACCACTATACTACATCATTCAAACTATGTCTGGAGTTCCGCAATAACAATGTTAATAAAAATATATTTTTACACTCATTACATATAAACTAAAAACTAAGAATCATGACTTTTATTACACATAAATTTTATGTTTCATGCCTGTATTTCTTGACTTTAATTTCTTTACTCTTTCATCATTATTTTCATCACTAACCCCAAAGCATATCAATTACAGTCCCAGGATTATTTCTTTTAAGAAAAAAATATTATAGTATCATTTCCCACATTTTTTTTAACTAAATGCTTTATCTTCCACCGATATTGTTTTAGTTTCTCTCAGGGAACAATAAAGAAAGAAAAAAAGCCTATTTTGTGAATTATTACCAGACCCCAAAATAAAGACAAATTAGAAGGGGCCAAATGTGTTGAAAAATATCTCTCATTATATACATTTCATCATATTAAAATCTAAAATGTTTTCTTCTGCTTTCCAGTTTTATCCAGTAAAACAAATCCAATACAGTCTGCTTTCCTCTAGTACTAATAATTTATAAGCAATGGTAACACAAAACTACAAACGAGATTCATAAACATTCATCAGTGACTATATCACTGTCACCTTAAGGCAATCGAACCACATTTTAAACAAATGCAAAAATATACAAAGACATAAATCAGAATGTTCACTATAAGGTTAGAAAATGTAATGTAGACACTTACCTACATAATGCATATTAAGAGCCAAATACTTATACTGGAAAAGAGGGTTGTTACTGAGGCTACTTCTTTGGATCTGCTGGAAAAAGGAGCTGACATCCCATCTGTACAGGACATCCAACAGCATGATGCTTGGCACCCTCAGGGCCACATTTAACACTGCCTCCAGTTTCTCCTTTGCAGCCATGTTTTTTTTCTTCAAGTAGACCTAAAATTCAGAAGACACAATATATAAAAATAAGTCAACACAAACAGCTTTTAGATATCCTTTTATTAATCTAATGAATTGTCACGCACTATACAAAAACTATGTTAGAAAAAACTCCTTGCCATATCTATTGTTGTTAGGTGTTCATGAAATAAGTTTTTTATTGTTTTTTTTGCATTGACCCTTCCAGGTCTGCCCAGTATTATGAGTATTAATTAAATGTTTAGGCCTCAAAATTTATTTTTAAAAAAAACCACTAACTCCAAAACTAGGCACTCAGAAACAAAACACCCTGTAAGAATACAGTAACTTTTGCTCAATTAACTTGAAAAGAAAAATTCACTCCTATAAAATTCCTTGAAATTTATGTAGCTCTTTAAAGAGGAGAAATCTTAAATATTTCCTCTATGAGAAAACCCAAGCAATTCAATAAAAATTTAGCAACTGTACATTGAGTTTGCAGCAGTCTATCCTTTTCCTTATTCGTTTACAATTAAAACTGAATTACTATATTTACAATCCAGAGAACTCATGATATAGATACAGGAAGAGGAAACAATATTTGCAATGTTATTTCCTTGAATCTTTAAACTTAGTCTAAAATCCCCATGATCTGCCTTCAAAATGGGAAAATAAAGCTCATCAAATTCTTTGCTTGATGCACAGACAAAAGTAGGCACATGGAAGAAGCCAGGCATTGAGACTGCAGCCCCTGTGCTTGCATAGATGGCCATTAAGTAAGAGAACAAAAACAAATAAAGAGAATGAAAAGCAGTAATCAGGATGATCTACTATTTAAAAGGACAGTTCAATGCAACACTGCTTCATATGGTAGAGCTGCAAATTAATCCAAGGAATTATGAGAGAACAGAGCAAATAAAAGTAGGTAAAGAATAATTTAAAGAATAAAGATAATTCTGGATTGTTGGCTCTGACAATATCCTTTTAAGAATTTTGCTGAGAAAGCTAAACACATTTCCAGCTTTGGCAGTAATTTCAGACATTACAGGACAAATGAAAACATTTATTTCTGAAGAAAATTATAGTGACAGATTGCTATGCTATGGTTAAATATTTGTCAGTATTTCTGTCTTATCCTCCAATTTTCAAGGCTTCCTAGCTCAGATAGTTAAAAATTAAAGGCCACTCAACTTGGCACATCATTAATAAAAGTTTTTCAGTGATCATATATCAATCATTCTCACAACCCAAATGTTGTTTTATAGATATAGCCTACCAATAATATATAATTAACATTTTATAGATAAGTACTTTAATTCTGATCTCTTTAAATGAACAAGACCATATTCATAATTTTCCTACATTAAAAAAAATACTATTGTGAAAATTGAAACCAAATAGCTGTGTCCTAAGGTAGAAAAAGCACTGAAAAATAAAATCTCTAATCTTTAACATTTATTGCAAACTACACCATTCAGGGACCTAAACTAGATTTCTCAAAGTTCATGATATTATTTAAAAAAAAAAAATCCTAGAAAAAAATACATCAAATATTCACAGTAACATCTTTTTAACAGTGGGGCTATGGGTGATTTTTATTCCCTTCTTCATTTTCTGTTTGTCAAGTTTTGTAGACTATATCTATGTATTACTTTATTGGGAAGAGGGGGAGAGTTTAAAAAATAAATTGTTGATGAAAAGTATAACTAGTGTAAGCTGTCTAGATGACTTCAAGAATATACACGAAATAACTACTTACTCGGTGGTCAAACTGACGATAACTCAACGCCCTCTTGGGAATTTATTACAAAGTATGAGTGCTGTATGGAAAGTATCCAGCCATAATTTTCATAATTTTTCATATTACATGGCTGGATACTTTCTGGACAGACCTTGTAGATTTTTCTCATAAACCACCAGCCACATGTGAAAATCACCATGTATCCTGAGATGACAGTATCGCTGACAGCTTATATACTATAATGGAAAAGTAACTATTTTTCCGTATTCTAGAATCCAATATAAATCACTACCTCTGTGATTTGATCTGGGAGGAGGCTAGACTTAACACTTGTGTCTATATTTATTTCATCTGATCTGGAATCCTCTTCTGTTTTTCATGTTTTGTTATTTTAAAATAAACTCACTTTCATAATTTATTGTAGCTCTTAAAGTGGTAAAGAAAAAAAATCTAAACAATAATTAACCCTGCATTAAATATCAAGATCTGCTAGGGTAAAAAAAAAAAACTCCCTAATCCTTATAGAGGATAATCTCTATTACAAAAGAAAGCCATTAGCAGAACAGTACATGTTCCCTCTTAATTTCTACCCACCACTCCTACCTGACAAATATAACAAGAAGTAGAAAATAGAACTATTTCTATAAAAAGAAAACCTTGGAACCTAAAGCTGTCAATACAGAAGAATATCCAAGAAGAGAGATTCTCAAACTCTTACTGCATAGCAAACTCATGACTGAAATGGTTTTAAGAAGTATCTTGTATAGAATTAAGTGTGCCCATTTATTAAGGAATCTATTGCTTACTAAAGGTTTCATTTATTTCTGTTTGTGAGTGATATTTCAGCAACTCCTTAGCAAGCTGGCCATGTATAAGGGCATGGAGAAAACAAATTTAATAACTGGAAAATCAAAGAGGAAAAAAATTCTAACCGAATCTTTCTAAAGTGAAAGTACATATGATAGGTGGTGACCATCAGAAATAAGTACAGTTCCCTACACTATAACATCACACACTAAACCAACATCTAAACAAAATTTTGAAATACTCATCTTGCTTGCAGATACCTGAAATCGCTCACACCAGCTAGGTGATTATAGTATACTAACATGAAGAAGAAATGTAGCCTTCTCTCCTGAGGTAGAGAATACCTCTATAATATTTTGGTTCAAACCTTATTTGTCTTTTTCCAGATTTATTGTCAGATAGGGCTAATGAGCATATTCTATAGTAGGGGAGAGCTCAAAATTCTCTTAAAACCAAAATAATATCAAATAATCCTGGAAAACAAGTATGAGAGCTGAAAACAAAGAAAATTTAAAGGTTGGACATACCCAAAGCCAAATATATAAACTTCCTATACTGCTTTAACCTTCCATGCAAGATCTTAAAATTTCCTCCTTTAACTGGGAAAGTAATATACCTACATGATGTCCCTGCAGGTAATGTCAAATGTGACTCAAAGATACTTTACACAGTAAAACAGCTAAAAAGAAAAAAATAGACCTTGCTTTCCAAATACCATAAGAAGGGTTCAACAAATGCTAACCAAAGACAAGACCTCAATGATTTCACTAAATGACTTTTTCAGGCTTGGAAGAAACAGTCAGTACTTACAAAAACAGTAACGTCTTATACATGTATAATGTTGTACAGTTCACCATTCAGATTTGTGGGTAAGGAAACACAGGGGGCCTCATTCTACACTTTTCTGAAAACACAGCATTTTGGTTCTGAATATGAAGAAATCAAATCGTCCTGAACGATATGAAAAAAATGTAAGTTTTTAAAATCACAAGCTGCTCTCTGCTGAAGAATCATGTCAAATAAGAAATAGAAACAGAAAATATGATTTTATCCAAAAAAAAAAAATAGTACTCACACCTCCTAAACTGTTTTTCAAAAAGGCAATGCAAAAATAAGAATGACACATGACCTAATTTAAAATTAGTCAGTAAAATATTTAGACAGTTTAGGACTGAAAGTTTCTACACCTTCCCCACCACCACAAGAAGAAAAACAAACACCATCATTGGTCATTCATCTCCCTTCTTTGTCCCAGCCAGTTAAGAAAACAAATTCTACCGTGAACTAAAACTGATCTTAAGAAACACACGTTTTCTGCTGTCCCTTTGTTAGGATGGTAACCCCTGAAAACGTTAAGAGAGCAAAGCTAGAGCCTAGAATCAGAAGTCAACTCAGCCCAGAACTGAGATACCAGGAAAGAGGACGTACTTCTTACATAAGCATTGGCACACGTTTTAAATATAAATGGGCCTCCCCACTCCCACTCGTCGCTAGCTAACTTTGTATGTACCTGCTTTTCACATAAACTACTAGCAATTCTGTGGTTTCGCATCCTCTCCTAACCGGCAAAGATACACACAGTCCACTCCTAACGGGCCCCTCTTTCAACTTAAGGAGAGACAGAAGAAATAAAAACTGCTACCTCTTCCCATCGGGCGCTCAGCCTGGGTCACGACTGCCGCACCGACAGCTCATCCTTTTGGGCATGATTCAAGATTCGGCAGAACTGCACGCTCCGTATTTTAGAAAATAACGACGCACAGTCCTCCCCTTTCCTTTCCGACGAGTTTCCTGTTTACTGCAGACTGCGATGCAAAGCCATCCACTAATCTTTGATGCCTGCTCACTGCACAGGCCCCTTCCTCTCTCCCCGCACCTCCTCCCAGCACGCCTGCTGCTCTCACGCGCGTTTGAACTATAGTAACCCCGATCCAGCTCGCGGCGAGCAGGCAGCGCAGCAGCAGCCGCAGCCGCCTCGGGGTTAGGAGATTACGCTCAGCAAAACTCTGCCAGGAAGCAGGCACGGGAGCTCCCCTCCCTGTCTCGCCGAGGGTGCGGGCTCTGCCTCGCCACGCATCAGGAGGCTCGCCACGACAGACGCGGGCCAAGTCCCGCACCCCGAAACGGAAAGGGGACCCGTTCCAGAAGGAAGGGCACGGGCTCGGGGCCCTCGGGTGGGGAGAGCAGAACTGGAGGAGGAGGACAGAGGGGATGGCAAGGGAGAGAGAAAACCACGGGACAACAAGGGATGAGGAGCCCTCTCACTGTAAAGAGGAACTGACAGACGGGATGGGATGCAGAGCAAGGGGTCCCCACTCCAAGGATGGCTTGGCAGGCCTTTCCGCGCCCCCCCAGACCACCTTACATCGCAAGAAAGTGAGGAGGGCGAGCTTGGGGCTGCGGAGACCAAAGAAGGCGAAGGGAAAGAGGGAAGGAAGCCTGGAAGCAAAGTGGACAAAGACGATAAAAAGGCAAAGTTGGAAATGGAAACTGAAAAAAAAAAAAAGAGCTGGCATGGGGCAGCTCTGAAAGGGTCCTTTAAAAGGCCTTGAGGGTGCTGGGAGGCGAAGGGGGGGAGCAGCGAGTTAAGAGCATCTTAGGAATGCGGGGCTATTTCCAGGCCCCGGAGAAGAGGGATGGAGGGCGGGGAGGCGGCCGAGGCCGCGGAGCCGGAGGAGGGGGCTGCGCGCGGGCCCGCCAGGGGAGGGCGAGGCGGAGGGGCCGGTGGGGCGCGGAGGACCGCGGGAGGGGCTGCAGTGGGAGGGAGGGGGTGCTGCGGGAGAAGAGGGGGCGCGGACTCCGCCTAGGCTAGGGCGAAGAGGGAGGGGAAGCAGGGGAAGGGGGAAGCGGGGGAAGAGGAGGAAGGAGCCGGCGACCGGAAGGGGGAGGGGAGGAAGGATGTGGGAAGCGGACTGGGGGCGCGGGGACGCGAAGGGCCGGCCGGGGGTCTGGGCCACCTCCGGCTGCGGCCTCCCTACCTGCGGGGCGGCGCCGCGGGCCGGCGGGCTCCGCAGCTCCCCGGCTCTCTCGCCCGCCCTCCGGCTCTCCTCGGGGGGCGGCGGCGGCGGCGGCGGCGGCGGCGGGGGCCGGGAAAGCGCGGCTCACAGCGGCGGCTCTTCCGCGCCTGGCCTGGGTTGCTGCGTCTTGGGAGGCGGAGGCAGCGGCGGCGGCAGCGACCCGACCCGTGCGGTCACCATCGTCCGCGGCGGCAGGCGCTCGCGGGCCGAGCCCCTCAGCAGCCGGCGGCGGCGGCGGCAGCCATACCCTCCTGCGCGCTCGCTCCTCCCGCCCCCGGCGCTCTGCGGCGGCCGCGGCCCGGCTCGCGCGCTCTGCGCCTGCGCGCGGCCCCGCCGGCGCGGCGCGCCCCTCCCCCGCCCCCGCGCGCGCGCCCGCGCTCACTCACAATCGCGCCGGCGGGGTGGTTCCCGCGCCGCCTCCGGTACGTGGGCGGGAGACACTGCTAGCCTCTCCCCGCCCGCACAGCCGGGCCCGGGGGCTACGGAGACGCGTACCACGGCCACACCTGTGCGCGCACTGTGACACGCGCCATTCTGACACACGTGCTCTCTCACACTCCCCAAACACCGCGAGCCGCACGCGCTCACACCCACACTCACCTGCAGGGACCACGTGGGAGAACGTGGAGTGCGGATCCCGCCCCGGTGCAAACGCGGTAGCAACGGTGCGAGAGTTTTTGTTTTAACTCCTGACTGGACTAGACTGTCAACTCCATGGTGTCAGGGACCACGTCCGTGATGGCTCAGCAGTGCCCAGCACTCAGTAAACCTCTGTGGAATAAGTGAGTGGATGTATGAATTCATTGGAACTGTTCACTGAGTATCTTTTCTTTAAAAAATAATGACCCCCTTGGTTTGGTTCAAAGAATTTTACTGCACTATGGAATTAAATGGTGTCTGCGTGTTTGTCTTGTCTTGGTCTACGATTCAAAATAGATTAGAGTACTCTTCCCCTCACTAACACAGAGGAAACCCGTTTGTTCTGTCCAGTCTCTACCACTGACGCATAATTCTATCTTAAATGTCAACACCTTTTGAAGGCAGGGGCTGTTCCCTACAATTTGTAGCCCGAAGTGTGTTGTGTGTACACAGAACAAATCAAGGATGTCACTATTCTTCTGGGCTTTGGCAGGACTCCTCATTCCCCATTTTTCTACCACTCTGCCTCACCAGGACCCTCCACAACCGGCACCTTTATCTATCCCCCATCTCCACCACCAAAAGTCCTGCACTGTTACTTTGCTTTTGCTTTGGATAGTTCCTGGAGAGCCAGTTGCTACTAGAAACTGGTCTGGCCTTTGATGTTAAAAGTGATGAAAGATGCACACCCGGTAATGGATAAGATGTTGCAACTACACTTGGCCATGCTGAAATTGTGAAACCTCAGCTTCTGCATGTACAAGAGAAATTTGTAATGTATTGTAGTCTTGTGCCGGTGGCCCTCCCTGGAAATTCAAGTCTGTGGCCTCTGCACTTTAAATGGCTAACCCCCAATTCTAAACACCTTTGTATTTTGCTGAAATTGTAAAAGCAAGCTCTACATTTAGAAAATGCAATCCCTAGAAGCATCAGTCAACCAAATTCAGAGTAACATTCCTTCCATTAGTTTGATAGCTCTGTAGAAATCAAGTTTTAAAATTTTCTGGGAATTGTGTTAATAACTTTCTATGACCACCTTTTATCCAGGTGCTTTAGACTACTTTACATTAATCATTAAACTCATCACATCCCAGGGAAGCAGTTTTTATGAGTCTCTTTATCGAGCCTGGTAAGTGAGAAATTACAGAGGTCACATGAGCAATGACTGGAATAGGAAGCTGACCAAGATAAGATAGCAAGGCCTTATTCCTTGGTTCCCTCCCTGTTTTAACAACTCCATTACCACTCTGTCAAGAAAACAGAAGGCCAGAAACAGATTACAAAGAAGCCAAAATGTATATAATGCTAAATTCTGATTGGATTTATTTACTCTTCTTGGATAACTTGCAGAATCTTGAAAACATTAGTATTGTTACTGGATTTTGTTTTGTTTAAATGCGAGTAAGGCCTACCTCAGCTCTTCCCTTTCCTTTTTTAAAGGGGGTAGGGAATGGCTTTAAAGCCATATAACCCTCACTGTAGGTACTCTGGACTTGTAAAAGCAGGAAAAAGTCACACGTCTCTTTACCTTTTAATTTTACAGCAGCTGCCTGTAAATGCTGAAGTTCAAAACAACAAGTAAAGAAAATTACTCTGGTAATGAAAGGGTTACTGCTCTTATGTTGCTGCCAATCCAGTTCTGGGGAAGCTCCATGTTGCCAGAAGCAGGTAATCAAATGAAACTAAAAAGGAAAGCAAAGGAAAAAAGAACAAGGGGTGGGATAGGACAGAGGGCCCCTCAACTAAAAGAGAGCAATCACAATTTGGAAGAAGTACTTTCTAGAGGCCCTCAAGACCCACCAAATCAGGAAAAACAAGGAACTAAAAGTACCTGGAACAAACTAAAGGAAATGCCCAAAATGCCATGGCTTAGTCATAAAAGGAACTAACCCAAGGTGCTAGAAGGAAAGAAGTAGAGTGTTTGTGACTGAAGAATGGCAGACCACTCAGGATTCTAAAGGTTGTCTTTCTTCCTTCCTAAATGCATCCAATATTGAGGAGGAAGTCAACACAAAGTATGAAAGAATACATATTTGTTACAGTTCTAGCCGGTTCAAAAGACAAGTTCCTGAATTCTTTGTAAGAGCCCACTATTGCTAATAATCACATAGAAATAGTCTTTTGTTGCAAATCTGCAGATGGTTGATAGCCAGTTTATTATGCACTACCTTCTAGACACAGAGGCAAGATGGCATATAACAGATTTCACCTGATGGGGCCAAAATCCAAAGAACTAAGGTAGCCAACACTGGGAATATGAGGGAAAATTTTCATGCATTCATGTATCCACACACTTTTTTGTTCCCGATATTTTCTGAGCACTTTGAGCTTTTCTCTATCCAATTCAAAAAGTTGAATATTCAAAAATATCCAATTCAATAATCAACTTCTTAATTAGAAGAGTCTAATACTATATAGAATCTCATTCAACATAACTATCCCCATAGTTTGATTTTAAAAGCCAATTCTACAAGGAAAACTATAGTTTTGTTAGGCAACATAATGTAGTAAAGGGAGATTCACTCTTTTTTTCTTATATAACAGTTTAACTCACGTATGATTTAATCCATCCACTTTGAGCTGTACAATTCAGTGCTTTTTAGTATATTCACAGAGTTGTACAACCATCACCACAATCAATTTCAGAGCATTTCATCATAACCTCACCCCCCCAAAAAAACCCAACAAAGCCCATATCCATTAGTGGTTACTCCCCTTCTTTTCCCAGCCCTAATAAACCACCGATCTTTCTGTCTTCATAGATTTTCCTGTTCTGAACATTTCATATAAATGGAATCATATAATATGTAGTATTTCACGTCTGGCTTATTTTACTTGGCATAACGTTTTTGACATCTATCCACATGTAGCATGTATTGGTACTTAATTGCTTTTCCTTGCCAAT
This sequence comes from Mirza zaza, assembly GCA_008750895.1. Taxonomy (NCBI): domain Eukaryota; kingdom Metazoa; phylum Chordata; class Mammalia; order Primates; family Cheirogaleidae; genus Mirza; species Mirza zaza. The sequence continues at coordinate 164,550 of VSMD01060631.1, read as the reverse complement.
TAAAATTCCATTGTATGGTTATACCATATTTTATTTATTCATTGGTTGATGGACATTTGAGTTTTTTCTGCTTTTTGGCTTTTATGAATAATGTGACTATGACCATTCATGTATAAGTTGTGTGGTCACGTTTTCATTTGTCTTGGGTATATACTTAGCCATGGAATTGCTGGGTCATATGATAACTCCATGTTTAACTTTTTGAGTAACTGCCAGACTGTTTTCCAGTATGGCTGTTCCATTATACACTCTCACTAGCAGTATATGAGGAAAGATTCACTCTTACATTCAAATTCCCCCTACCTGTTAGCTATGGGTCCTTGTGCCAAGTGTACATAATTTACAAACGCCTCCACTCTTTGTCTATAAAACAGGGATAATGATGGTATCTACTTTACAGGGTTGTTATGAAAAATAAATGAAATGATGTATGCTAATATTCCTGGTACAAAGTAAGCCCTTGATACATGTTATTATTTTCCCTCCTTCTGTCTTTGGTATTTGGTTGGCAATTTTTATTCTGTAGTAAAGTCAGATAGAGATGAAATTGTTACTACTTACTCTTACTACTCCCTAGTAGTAAGAGCTGTATATACATAGCTGGTGCTGAATGAATACTTTTTGTGGATAATTGGAAAGAGTAATAAAACGTTCATTGTTTTAACACCAAAATAAAGTTATCTCTTTCTACCTAGTATGAAACTAACACCTGGATAGGACGAGAAAGCATAGAAACAAGTCAGCTTTTTTGCTTGTTTGTTTGGACTTCTCAGATTTTCCTGAAAATATTTTTTATTTTCCCAACATTTTATTTTGAAATTTCAAATATACAGAAAAAGCATATTATAATGATCACCCATATGCACACCATCTAGATTCAACATTGTTAATATTTTGCATATTTATGTTATCTATATGTGTGTATATCTTTTGCTAAGCTATTTGAGAGTAAGCTGCAGACATCAACAGCCTCCACCTGTAAATACACTAGCCTGCTTCTTCTAAAAATAGTATCTTTCTCCAATATTACCTGTTATCATTACCACACACAAGAAAATTAAATATATGTCCCTAAATTTTCTACTGTCCATCAAATATTCAAATTTTCTCAATTCTCCTCAAAATATCTTTTACAGATAGCTTTTTTCCAGCACAAGATTCAATCTGACAAGCCAGTTTTTCTTTCATCAATCTGAGCACTTGTGACTATTTAAATCTCTAACATCAGCAGAAAAAAAAATGTATTTTTGTTGCTCTTTTAAAATTTCAGCTCAACTGGTGTACCTCTGTCCTACCCAGCCACTCTCTTTGTCTCAGTTCTAATTAAGCCTGAGATAGGGAGTAGTGCAAAACTGTGTGTTGTTTTTAGTGCATGGTGATACTCAACTAAATATTAGTAGAATAGATAGCCTATTCTTGGTATTGTTAGTGCTTTTAATTTGAACAATTCTTCTGGGGTATTTAACTTGCATTTCTCTAATTGCTAATGAGGTTGAGTACTTTTTCATATGTTTATTAGCCTTTTAGATGTGCTTTTTTATGAATTGCTCAAATCTTTTACCCAATTTCCTCCTGGGTTGTTTGTCTTCTTCCTTTTGTTCTGTTTTGTAATTGTTTATATATTCTGAATGCAAGCCCCTTGTCATTATATGCACTGCAAAATGTCCTGTTATGTAGCTGCCTTTTTTATTTTCAAATTGGTGTCTTTTTTTCAATTGCTAGATGTTTATATATTTTTTAAATCATACAAGAGGGCAAAATCTAAGTTTGCTTTCTTTATAAAAATTATCTTCTGTTTCCAAAACAGAAAAGATCAGAGGACACAAAAAATTATTCATGTATTAAACCTTGATTCTAATTAAATTTATAATACAGAAAAATAAATTTGACTGCCTGGGGAAAAGTTTTCTACATGCTTAAAAATATATATTTGTTTAATTTAAAAATATTACAGGGGTACAATGTTTTTGGTTACATGGATAACTTTTGTAATGCTTGAGTAGGGCTATGAGTGTGCCCATCACTAAGATAGTGTTCCTTGTACCTCTTAGGTAGGTTTACGCCCATTTCCTCCTCCCCCTTTCCCCCTGGTTGATTTCTACTGAGTTTTGCTTTCCTCTCTGCACATGTATGCTCATCGGTTAGTTCCAAGTTAATAGTGAGTACATGTGGTGTTTGTTTTTCCATTCTTCAGATACTTCACTTAGGATAATGGTCTGCAGTTCCATCCAAATTGTTACAAAAGCATTAATTCATCCTTCTTAATGACTGAGTAGTATTCCATAGTATATATATACCACATTTTGTTAATCTGTTCATGAATTGATGGGCACTTGGGTTGATTCCACATCTTTGCAATTGTGAATTGTGTTGTAATAAACATTTGCAGGTGTCTTTTTGATAAAATTACTTTTTTTCCTTTGGGTAAACGTCCAGTAGTAGAATTAATGGATAAAAATGGTGGGTCTACTTTTAGTTCTTTGAGAAATCTCCATACTGTTTTCCATAGAGGTTGTACAAACTTACAGTTCCACTAACAATATATAAGCGTTACTTTCTTTCTGAGTCCATGCCAGCATCTATTGTTTTTGGACTTTTTAAGCTGTTTTGACTGGCATAAGGTGATATCTCATCATGGTTTTAATTTGCATTTCCCTGATGATTAGTAATGTTGAGCATTTTTCATATGTTTAATAGCCATTTATTTATCTTCTTTTGAAAAGCTTCTGTTCATGTCTTTTGCCCACTTTTTAATTGGCTGTTTGTTTTTTCCTTGTTGATTTGCTTGAGTTCTTTATAGATTCTTGTTATTAGCCCTTTTTTGGATGCATACCTTGAGAATATTTTCTCCCATTGGATAGGTTATCTATTTGCTCTGTTGATTATTTCCTTAGCTGTGCAGAAGCTTTTTAATTTAATCAAGTCCTATATTTATATTGTTGCTATAATTGCCATTGGTGTTTTAGTCATAAATTCTTTGCCTAAGCTGATATCTAGAAGAGTTTTTCCTACATTTTCTTCTAGAATTCTTATGATTTGATGCCTTACACTTAAGTCTTTTATCCATCTTGAATTAATTTTTCTGAGTGGTGAGGGATATATGGATCCTGTTTTAGTCTTCTGTATGTGGCTGTACTACAAAGCTATAGTAACCAAAACAGCATGGTATTGGCACAAAAATAGAGACATAGACCAATGGAACAGAACAGAGAACCCAGAAATAAAACCATCCACATACACCAACTGATCTTTGACAAAGCAGATAACAATATACACCAGAGAAAAGAAGACCTAGTCAATAAATGGTGCTTGGAAAATTGAATAGCCAAATTGGTGTCTTTTGATGAATATAAATTCTTAGTTTAAATCTAATGCTTTTTATGTGTAATGCTTGTTTTAAACCTGTTTTCCCACTGCTCCACATTGCCATTTCTGTCATAAATTGTGCATATCTGAGTAGATCTGTTTCTGAACTTTCTATTCAATCCCGCTGGATTGTCTATCTTTATGCCAATCCAAAACTGTTTCAATTAACCAAGCTAAATAAGAAGTCGATATGTGGTAGAACACATACTTCTTTCCACTTGGTTTTCTTTTCTTTTTTTTTTCAAGAGGACCCTGGCTCTTTGAATTTCCATATCAACTTTGGAATCAGCTTATCAAGTTTCCCAAGATCTTGCTGAGACTTTTAGTTTTCCACATAGAGGTCTTATACACATTTTCTTACATTAATTCTTAGATACTTGATTTTTTAAATGCTCTTGCTAATGGTAATTTAAATTTTATTTTATGTTAGGCTTTGCATATGTTAACAGTAGATTCCCCGGAGTCCCTGAGTCAAACAATTTCCAGTGTCTCGGAGTGGAGGCAGACACATAAATGGTGTGGATTGGTTATGATAGACATACAAAGTGGTGTGGGTTGGTTGTGATAGAGGCAAGCAGAGGTTACTGTGAAAATACAAATAGTGTGAGGTGGGTAGGATTAGCCCATTTCATGGAGTCATGACTGGTGGGAAAGGAGAGATGTTCTGAGTAATGAAAAACACATCAGAGCCAGCTGAGTCAGTAAAGAGTAAGGCCGGGAGACACCAGCATGCTGTGGGGAAAGTTCCCTAATAAGCTGAATTTACAAAGGGAATGTAGACAAACTAGTTCTAAGACTCTTGGACTTTCTAGCCTGATGGAGTTTATCAGATGGTACAAAAGTGCAAGCAGAGAGAGCATTTGGGAAGAGGTTGTTGCAGGGAGCTGCTGCTGTCAGTGCTGCTGACCAAGGGAGGAGTCATAGTGGATGCTACCTCCTTTCTCTGCAGTCCAATGGTGCTAAGATTGTCTGTGAGACCATTCCCAGAGGCTGAAATGTGTTCCCTGCTAAGGGCTGGTGCCTGATGCCCACCTGAGAGAGTGAAAGCCAAAAGCCTGTGGCTGCAGAACACAAAGGGCTGCCTTGGGATACATGAGTTAGAGTTTGTCAAAGCAAGAGGTGTGTGGGTGTTTCCCACGTAGCATGTGAGTCCCACAGGAGAAAGAGGACTGGCCCGGTTGTATGGGGTCCTTTACTATAGGACTAAACAGAAGGGCAGCGGGACCCAGCAGTAAGAAACTGGAGGTAAAAATCCAATTCCTAGGGCCAAATGTGATCACCCAGGATAGAGATGCATCCACCCAGTTCATAGATACTAGAATTAAGAATTGTCAAACAGCCCAAGGTGGGCCACCAGCTTCTGGCCATAGTTGATCAGTTATAAAAAGCCAGCTTGTTTCCACCAGTTAAGATACCAGCAGCAGTGGAGTGCCTATTGTTCAGACTCTATAAGATAACTACTACTATGTGTCATATATTCTACAATGTGGAAGCAACCTATTCACCCTGCAAACCAGGACCCTTTCTAAATCACTGGGTGGAGTAGTTTCATGGAGCAATAAGAGAATCAGTGATATTGTGTGTCTTCTTTTACCAATTATGTCAATTTCTGATGTATAACCATATATCCTTTTCAATAAACTGCTATTAAGAAAAAAAAGACATGCACCCAGGAGAGAAAGAATCAAGTTTAGCCACCTGCCAGATGTGGAGAATTTGAAGGCCATCAACAACCTACCCTGCCTCAGCTGGCCTCTACCCGGGTGGGGTCTGATGCCACTAGGGAAGATATGTGTGAGTGGGAAGAGAGAGCATAAGTTGACCACAGGCCTTCATAGGTGGCGAGAACTCTCACATTTTGAATGGAGATTGAGGCATTTAATTCATATCTCGACTACACATATTCTAATTACCAAATCAAGACTACGATTTCTGATTTAAAGCGAATAGGATTGCCTGTTAATAAGAATTCTTGGTATCTGTCTAAGTTTTCATTGGAAGGCAGGGAAAAATTACCCTTTCCGAATAAAAATTTCAAGGGATGGTAGGTGATAAAATCAGGTTACTGTTTTGATTACCTCGAAGATCTTGCTAGCTACCTCCAGTGTGTAAAGTTCATGCAAGAAACTACAAGCAATGCAATCATGATTGGATCTCAGATTTACAGAGGGAATGTAGGGAAAGGTGAGATAAGCTGGGGTCTGCTCAGAAGTTGAGGAGACACTTTCCAGGCTGTGCTAAGGAATTCGGACTTTAACAGCAAATGGACAAACACTGATGAGTTTATGCAAAAGAGTAATATTGATTGAAAATTTCCTATTTTCGAGGTCCTGGACTAAGTGGTTCACATGAATTGTCACATTTAATCCTCACAAAAAGCCTATAGAGGAGGTAGTATAACAATCTCTATTCTAAAAATAAAGGAACTGAGGTGTACAGAGATTAAGTAACTTGCCCAATCATGCAGCTAGTCAGCAGCAGAGCTCAGATTCAACCCAGACTTATCTGGGTTCATTGTGTGTGTCCGCCACCACAGTGCACCTGCTTTCTGTCACACTGACAATGCCAGAACAGGGGAGGAGTTTGCTAACAGAGCTGCATCTCTAAGTCTAGAACTTAAACCCCATTGGTCTCCTTGGTAATGAACAAATTGTTATTATTTTACCCCAAATAGTTCAACAGGATATGTCAGGGATCTTCCCTGTGAGTGCCCTTTGACATCTGTGCGTTGTTCCACAGAATAAGAAAGTTTGCTTTGGGTCATAGACGTCAGAGTACAGTATGGCAAATTGCCTTTGTTAAGTATTAATAGGAAATGGAGGTGGTAGCGAAGAGAATGGAGACTGGAGTTACTCTAACTGGGTTCAAAGCCTGGTTCTGCCATTTCCTTGCTGTGCAACCTTGGCCAAGTTACTCAACTTTTCTCTGCCTAATTTCCCATTTAATAGCACCTACTTGATAGGATTTTGTGATTAGATATGTTAATATATATATAAAGTGCTTAGAACAATGTGCCTGGCACAAAAAAATGCAGGATTGCTATGGTTGGAATGTCTGTGTCCCCTCAAAATTAATATGTTGAAACTTAATCTGCCATGCATTAGTATTAAGAGTTGGGGCCTCTGGGAGGTGATTAGGTCAGGAGTGCTCTGTTCTCATAAATGGGTTTCATGCCCTTATAAAAGAGGCTTGAGGGAGCTCGTTCACCCCTTCTGCCATGTGAAAACACATGGAAGGTGCCACTTAGGAGGAATGGACCTTCCCGAGACTCCGAGTCTGCTGGTGCCTACATCTTGGACTTCCAAGCCTCCAGAACTGTAAGTAGTAAATTTCTATTATTTATAAATTATCCAGTCTAAGGCATTGTGGTATGGCAGCCCAAATGGACTAAGGTAAGCATTTACTGTCATTATTGTTGTTGTTCTTATTTTGACTTATCAAGCTTATGCCTTCACTATTCAGAGACACTAAGGATACTAAAATCAGTCAATACTTATTGAGCATATATTCATAGCATGTGTTAGATGTTGGTACCATGTAAGTGAATGAGAACACACGATTCCTGCAGATGCTAAGTATGATATAAATAAAATAGAATATAGTTTCTGCCTTCAAGCCCCTTATGGCCCAGTTAAATAGATGGACCTACTTATGCTGCCTTCTTTTAAAGCTGCTTTGTGCAGATTTTATCCCTTAATTGATTATAAACTCTTGCTGATATGAACCACCGTTTCTTCCTCTTTGAATCCCTTACTCCCTCTCCCTTCCAGTTTGGGAGATTGTATATAGTATGCCTTCATTAAATTTGCTGTTAACATCAACTTCCAAAAACCTTGTTTCAAGCAACTTTCTCCTCCTGACCACTCCTAGAAATGTTCTGACCCTTTTCTTCATAGTGCCTATACTCAAGTGTTCTTCCCAGCATCAAGCTTCCAATCCTTATTATGTCCTTGCATCTCTCTTTACCTACCATAGGTTCTATACTCTATCATTTGTGCCACTTATAAGCATTTTAACTCTCTTTCCCCTCTACCTGCTCTGCACCTGCACCTGAGTGCCTGATATTGCCAAATAAATCACACAAGCAACCACAGATCTCGAGTCTGAGCCCCCAGCACTTTCCACAAACCTACTGCATTCTCCTGTTGTTTCCCACTCCCGGAGTAGTACACTCTGCTTTCTTCTCAAACCTTCCAAACCACCCTCCCCTCCACTACTGTCAGCTATGTGAGTAGCTAAGAAAATAGAAACAATCCATCAAATCTCATGTCCTCCCACCACGAAACGACCAGACTTTATAGAGATATTCTAGGCCTTCTTTTCTTGTACAGTGGGAGAGAGTGCCCTGCTCCAACCAAAGGCCAGATACTCCTGGAGAGAGCTGACTCTTGTTTTTTCAAGGATTTAGAACCTGCAACAATTCCCTTCCTCTCCATACCATCAACGTCTCTCTCTACTGGATAATTTCCGAAAGCATGCTTAGAATGTCAATCTTAAAAAGAAAATTCTTCCTTTGTCTTCGTGCTCCACAAGCCTCACCCAACGTCACTACACAAATATTCTGAAAATTTATCTAAAGCCACTGCCTCAACTTCCTTACCTTCCATTTCCCTCTCAATCTGTTCCAATCAGAATTCCACTCCAAATATTCCACTGGAACTGTTTCTAGCAAGATCCTGAAAGACGCCCTCCTTGCCAAACCAGAAGTCCCTTGTCAGTGCTGATGTCATTCATCAGCCGTCTCAGCTGCATTCCAAAGGTGATCGTCTCCACTCTTTTAAAACACTTCCTTCCCTTGATTTCTGCCTTGGATTTCTAGGGTTGCTATATTGAATCACCACAAATCAGGTAACTTAAAACAACAGAACTTTATTCCCTCACAGTTCTAGAAGCTAGAAGTTTCAAATCAAAGTGTCAGCAGGGCCATGCTCCCTCTGAAGTCTCTAGGGAAGAATCTTTGTTGCCTCTTCTACCTTCTGGTGGCTCCAGGTCATCCTTGGTGTTCCTGGGCTTGTAGGTCAGGAACTACTCCAATATCTGCCTCTGTCATCACGTGGCCTTTTTGTAAGGATACCAGTCACCCGATTGAGGGCCCCTCTAATCTGGTATGACCTCTTCTGAACTTAGTGAATTTTATGCGCAAAGACACTATTTCCAACTGTGGTCATGTGCTGAAATTCCAGATGGACATGAATTTTGAAGGGGCACACTTCAAGCTACTTACTGCAGCTTCTTCTACTACAGCATGCCTTCCTGGTTTTTCTTCTACCTCACTAGCTGTTCTTCCTCACTCTCATTTGGGGCCAACTTTGCCCTAGCTGGAAATGTTGGAGTGACCCAAGACTCAGCCCAGGACCCTTTCGCCTTCTTTAAACATGTTCTCCTCTGAGGAGATACCATCTGATCCCACGTTTTTTAAAATCCCAGTGCTGTATCCCAAATTTATATTCTAGCCCTCAACTGTATCCAAATTCCAGCTTTCTATTGATAATAGTGGTTAACACTAATTGAATACTTCCTATATGCCAGACCCTGTTTTAAGCTCTTCCTCTGTATCAACTCACTTAGTCCTCACAACAAAGTAATAGGGTGAGTACTATATTTATCCCCAACTTATAGATGAAGAAACTGAGGCACAAAGAGGTTAAATAAATTCTTCAAGCCCACATAGCTGGGAGGAGCCAGGATTTGAAACTGGATAAACTGAGTCTGGAGTCCGCTCTCTTACTCACCACCTATTCTGCCATTCCTCTGGGCTCCAGTCTCATACTTGAGGTCTGCATCTAGATGTTTAATAGGCATCACAGACATGAACCAAATAGAACGTGTGACTGCTGCCTCCCACTTCCTCCTTAATCTTTCCTTCCTTGCTTGCACATTTCAGTTATGGCACCACCAACCCAGTTCTGGAAGTCAAATTTGATCCTATTCTTTACCCATCTATCCCAGCCTTCATTCCCAAACCCAGCTAATCCATCAACAAACCCTGTTGGCTTGACCTCAAGGATAGATCTCCAATCTGTCCACTTCTCTCTCATTTTCACTACCGCCCTAGCTCCTGCCAAACAACCATCATCTCATGTTACAGCAATTACCTTCTAGCTGGTCTTTCTGCTTTCACTTTTGCAGTCCACCCACAGCTCAGCAGCTAGATAAGCTTTTGGAAGCATGCATCAGACCATGACACAGCCCAGTCTCAAAGACTCCCAAGTGCCTTTTACATCCAGAACAAAATGCACACTCCTGTTCTTGTCCTGCAGGGCCCAGCCTGATCTGGCAGTCTCTGCCCTCATCGCCCATGACTCCCCTCCATGCATCCCCAGCTCCACTTATAAGCTTCACTCTTGCTTTTCCAGAACACCCCAACCTGTGCCTGCATCAGGTCCTTCACATGTGTTCATCCTCCGCCAGAAATGCTCCCTCCTCACCTTTTCCCATTACTCAGGCCTCGGCTCAAGCATTACCTGCTGAGAGAGGCCTTTCCTGAATCACCATCTAATGTTGCACCCTGATCATTTTCTATCACACAGCCCTATGATTGTGTTTTAATAGTCCTTATCCCTATTTGAAAATATCTCATTTATGTATTTGTTTATTTGGACGGAGAGCATCTCCAATCTTGTTTACATGCCTATAATGTCAAATGCATAGAACTCTGATCAATATTTATTTTTAAATTAGTGAACACATGAATGAAATTGAGTGAAGAGACGAGTGAGGTCAATCATGGTAGGTTGTTTGTAGTTCAGTTTTAAGGCATACTTTGAAAGAGGGGAAGATGATGATTATTATAAAGGAGAAAAGACATTTTTAGCAAAGAAAGCAAGATATTTAAAGAGATGATCCAGTCTTGAATAAGTGACAAATAGAGGTGAAATTATATAAATTCAGGTGATATAGAAAGCTGGTAAATACAGGAATAAAATTAGGCCAGGCATAGTGGCTCATGCCTATAATCCCAGCACTTAGGGAGGCCAAGGCAGGAAGATCTCTTGAGGTCAGGAGTTTGAGACCAGCCTGGACAATATAGCGATTCCCTGTCTCTACAAAAAATGAGAAAAATTAGCTGAGCGTGGTGGAGATGCCTTTAGAGACCCATCTACTTGGAAGGCTGAGTCAGGAAGATCACTCAAGCCTAGGAGTTTGAGGTTTCAGTGAGCTACGATCACACCACTGCATTCCAGCCTGGGGGACACAGTGAGACTGAGTTTCTAAAAAGAAAAAGGAAAAAAAGGTGGCACCAAGATGCTTCTGTTGAAGGGTCTATACGTGGAGGAGCCAGGGTCATGGCTCAGTCAGGAAGTGCTGGAGAAACTAAACAGCCATCAGCCCTTCCGGTCCAAATGGGACAATGCTCCCTTCATTTTCCTCACCTTCATCAGCACTGTGTTGTTCTTACTGCTGCTCAGTGTCATCCACCGTTGCTGATGCTGCAATGCTCCCAGATCAGACCGCAGAAGGTGTGTCCCCAACAGGAAAAACTCAAGGGAGTGGATAGCATCTTCCTGGAACCTTAGCACCAGGAGTCCCCGCCATCCCCTTCCTGTGTGTCCTGTCTTATAGCAAGTAACAATGCCTTGTGTTTGCCTAAAAAAGTTAATTAATTAAGGTGAGTTAGATATCAAAAAAAGGAAGAGATTTTGCAGACCTGAGCTTGTAGCATGAGATCCATTCCTGTCATTAAGATTGATCTTACTGTCATAGATAGAACCTGAACAAAAGTATAAAGAGATTCGTGGAATCCAAGTGGATTCTACTTAAGTATCAATAAGAGCTGAGCCCTGCCTGCTAGAAAGAATAAGAAGATAATCTAGAATAGAATGAAACCATTAAGAGAGTACATGAATCCAATCTCAAAGTGAAACAACCTGGGAGAGGGTTTACAGACCGAAATTTGACTAGAAAAAGGGAAGTGGATAATGGGACCCTTTCTGGCTATGAAATCCTTGTAATAATGAACATAAGTGTGATGGGGAAACACAAAATCCTGAGGCCCAAGAAAATCATGGGTCAATTTGTATCCTCAGTGCTGTCTTCTTAAAGATAGCCCCAAATGTTTGGTACGGTATCATTGCCTGCTTCATCTGCCCATGCTAATTCCAGAAAGATCTGGAATTGAGAATAAAGATAAAAGAGTAGATTATAATATAATAACAGATTAATTCAGACCTAATGTATTCATGTACTTGTGGTAAGTAGAAGAATAATAGGGGCATGCTTCCTGTTTAGAATACTTGTAACTTTTTGGAGAATTTAGTATATGAGCAAGTCAAACAGAATCACTTTCAATCAATTTCAATTTGTAGTATATAACTGAATAATTGATTAACTTCTGACTTTATGTTCAATGTATAAGACACTTTTACTAAATTTAAAGACAGCATTGGAACATGTAAGAAACCTAATATTCACTGTATTTATATATTTAATATATTAGAGTTATTTAAGTTCTTTTTGATAGACAATTGAATAACTTGAAATAAAAACAAGTATATTAAATTTATGATTGCAATTTCAAATATTTAAGGAATTAAAATTAACTTTGTAAGTGTGCTCACATATTAATCAAAGGCCCCCTTAAAGGTGACTGTTAAAGTCTTTGTTTATTCATTAATATAATATTTTATTTTTATTTTGAATTTAAAAGCTTAAGGACAAATAGATTTTTCTTATAACCTTAAATGAAATATTAATATGTAAAACCAAACTAATCATAGCTAATCTTTTCTGGTCATAAAACCTGCCATCATTGACACCAAAACACTCACTATGATAGTACCTGTACCAGTACCAGTACCTTGAAGGGAAAAAATATGGTGCCATGAAAGAGACTAATCAAGGGGGCTTAACTTAAAGGGTTCAAGGAAGACCTCTCTAGAGAATCTTCGGAGACTTCAGAAAGAGGGATTAGCCAGGGGAAGAGCAAAGAGAAGATAGTTCCAGGTGGGATCCTAGAAAGAGCTTGGTGTGGCAGAGGAATTGAAGGTAGTCAGGTGTAGCTGGAACCAAGTGGGTCAGAGGGAGAGCAGTGCAGATGGGGTATGAGAAGAAGGTGGCACCAGACCATGCAGATCTTTGGAGGCCATGTTAGACCATATATTATACAAACATAAATATTATTTAAATCTATAAGCATAGTGGAAAATCCCCGAGGATTGTAAGCAGAGATCAGGGATGCTGAGGTATGTACATTCTGGGCACTGCAAAACTTCATGAAGCACCACTGGCATAATCCCTGGTGTGGCACCACCTTGCCTGCCTGCAAGTGACACAATTAAATTAGAGTATTTTAAAAAATCACTCCAGGTGCTGTATGGAGAAGAACTGTAGGGGCAAGAGTGGAAGCAGGAAGATCATTTAAGTGGCTTATGCAGTCTCCAATCATGTGGCCTAACATAGTATTTGTGGTAGTAGAGGAAAATGAACAGACTGATTTTTTTTCTGTTTTAATGGTAAGCAGTAGAGGTCTGGGTAGACTGCTGAATTTGAGGGTAGTCTGATTTCAATAGGGCTTAGGGAAAGTTAATTGTCCAACCATTGATGTGCTGGAGCTGACACGTAGTAACTTGCATTGGCTCATGAGAACCATTGGGGTCCACCTTCCCCCAACTCCTCATTCAGTCTCATAAAGTTGAGAACTTGAAATCTGCCTTGGTGGGAGTATTTACACCATGGAAATTGGCAAGTGCTACAAACAGAACTTCTCTCTCCAGAGAGCTGATTGTGAAACATTTACCAGCACACCAGTGCTTCCAACTCTTTGCTATTTCAACACTAGAATACTATTTAAAGAATCACTGTATAAGTTATAGTACGATATGATGGAACATTCATGAAGTTGTTATAATTAAAATGAAAAGAAAGGGATGATTATGAGAGACACTGGGAAGAAAGTATCTTTCAAGACTTGGTAGTGGTTTGTAAATGGCAGTGATAGAAAGGAGCAGATTGTATTTTCTCCCCGGAATAGGAATCGTTTCAGAGCACATCTCTTTGATGAAGATTCCAGAGAGAACATTTCACAATTTGATTCCCTGTCATGTGTATTTTAAATGTCCTTGCTTCCACTGTCAAGGATTTCAAGTGCCTTTTTAAAATTCCACATTATGGGAGCTCAGAGTTCTGAATTCTATCACTATTTACTGTAATGTAGTTAAATGACTGAAATAACAATTGAATACCAGACTCTCAGTCACTGTCTTGCCAAAACTAAAGCTCTGCAGAGATCTGAAGAAGAATATTCTTTAAAACTAAAAAATGTCTTCTACTTTGTGAATGTTGTAGACTCAAGGCAGCATGGGTGAAGACCAACCAGGACCTTAAATAGACATGTGAGATGTTCACATGAGGATTTCTAAAATGCAAAGAAAGGAAGTAGAAAGAGACACTAAGGGCATGTTCCAAATATTTTTCCCCCACAAAAATAAGTGTTCCATAGAATTTAAAGCTTATGTTTCAACATAATGTGAACACCTTTCTCATCAGGGTTGTGACAAGTATTTCTCTAGATCCTGGAGATATGAAAAAGAATGATGTAATGTTTCCTGAGAGCTCAGTGATATAATAATAAAAAAGAAAGAAAATTAATAAGACTAACTTGCTTTACACACAGTAAATGGGGGAGATAGAGTCATGAAAAAATTAACTAGAGTACAGTGTGACCAATGCAGAAATTCAGTATTTAGAAGATACTATGGAAGCCCAAGAAGGGGTACCTGACTCAGCCTTGAGTGAGCAGAGGCGGCTTCCTGGGGGAGGTGACATTTAAACTGATTCTTACAAAGTAGGAGTAAACCTGATACAATGTGTGTACAGAGTAGGAGGAGTTCCAAGCAGAGGGAAGACATAGAAATGAAAATGGTGGAGTGCTTTGGCTTTAGACCTTTGCCTGAAAGTTAGACAGAGATAAGGAGAGGAGGCTGGAGGCCTCCAAGTTTTCAGTGGCATACCAAGGAAGAAGGCAACAGGAGTAGACCACCCTAGGTGCAGGCAAACATTGGGTGCACAGTCTGTTTAGTATTTGAAAACAATAATAAAATTGACTAAATTGCCAACAATTCTAAACAGTGATAAAATGTTCCTCTCCATCATGGAGGTCACCCTGTGAGTGCACCACTGCACACTTTTCCTGAATGTCTGGAGCAAAAGAGTGACATGATCAGACTCCGGAGCTGTGCAGATCCAGAGGTGCCAGCTACAGTAGCATCTCAGTGAAAGAACCCCCTTCCCTCCCCAACCCCTGTCCTAGGCCAACAGAGAGTGCCTCTATTGAACAGCCTCAGAGTGCTAAGCACTTTCCCTTAATAACCTGAGCAGTTTGTAATTATATCCACCAATGGAGAGAGGGAGAGCATGTGAGAGAAAAAACAGGTTTTCAGAAGACATGTAGAGTATGAGACAAGTCGAGTTTTTATGGGCTTGTAGGAGATCAAGAAGAGCTATATAGCAACTGAGTATTAATTTTGGACTGAAGCTATAGATTTGAGAGTCATGAGCATAGAAGTGGTGGGTAAATTCTTGGGAGTGGAAGAGGTAACCTGGCAAAACTGAGAAAGACAATGAGCTAAAGATGGAATGCTGGAAAGCTGAATTTTTCAAGGCAGATGACAGAAAACATGTTCAAAAAAGAAAGTCAGTGAAGAAATGCTCAGAGGCCTTAGAAGAATCTGGATAATATGAAGTTGTGGCAAGATTTCCCAGAACCAAGGGGAAGAGAAAGATCATGCAAGAGAGTTAAGTATCAATAAGTGTCTTTGAGAAAGAGGTCAAACCCACAGTATGTGTGTTGGAAGGAAGTTGGGGAGACGTGGGGAGGCAATGGTAGAAACCCTGGAAAGATTTGGGAATGACAGAATCTCATCTGATGGCTTAAGTGGATCATTGGGCTCCTACCTGAGTCACAGATTGAACTCTGGAGGTGACAAGACTTCAGAGTTTCCCCATAAACTAATCTGTGGGGAGTAAAGAAGACCTGGTCCAGTGTGGTTGAGAAGCCCAGTGAGTGTTTCCCTTGCTTCAAGAACAGCGAGGGCCCAGCAAAGAGACTCACCAGACCAGAAAAGACAGACCTGGGTGGACACATGGGATCATGCACATCTTAAGGCCAGATGGGATGATGCCCACCTTAAAAGACATCATTGTCCTAAGACCTGAGGCCTGGACATGTTCTACATGTACCTCAACATTATCTAAGCCCTCGCCCACCCTACCTCCACTTAAACGTGTATTATCTCAGGCAGAAAACTCAATTGCCTGAGGCTAAGTTTCTGCCATTGGGTAGAATAATAAGAAAAAATAAAAACGAAGTTCAAATATTGAGATATAAAGTAGTATTTCTTGTGTATTTCAATTTGTGAACTGGAATTCGTATGTTTGTTGTAGAAAAAAAATAATGTAAACTTTACAAATCCTAGACTCATTGGGTCCTTTCTCCTTATGATGTTGCATTCAAAGAACCACAATCCAAAACAGCTAAAAATAATGTTAAAATGGAATTCTTTAACTTGCATTGCTTGAAAATCTTTTAAAACTGTGGTCCCCAAACCCCGGGCCAAGGACCAGTACTGCTCCTTGGCCTGTTAGGGACAGCACTGCAGAGCTCCACCACCCCCTAGACCCCTAGCCATGGAAAAATTGTGTTCCATGAAATTTAGGAACCAGGGAGGCTGCCCAGCAGGAGGCAAGCAAAGCTTCATCTGTATTTACAGCAACTCCCCATCGCTCACATCATCGCCTGAGCTCCACCCCATCCATGGAAAAACTGTCTTCCATGAAACCAGTCCCTGGTGCCAAAAAGGCTGGGAACCACTGTAAAAGGATCCCATTTATAATTCCTAGGAATACTCTGCCTATACCCTTTTCTCTTCCCTAATTCCCTTGCATCTGTATTGCTTTGGAGTATCTCATTCATAACTCTCCTTCACCAAAACTTTCTTCCACAGTTCACACTGATATTTTGCTTTCTAAATTCATGAATCTTTTTATCCTAGTTCTTTAATAAATCAATTTCACTTCCCTTTTTTTCTCTTCATTCCCTTTTCTTCCTACTCTTTCTTCCTCCTTCCCAAGGTACAGAGGAATTGTGAATCTAGTTAGGCAATCTTTATGAGAGAGTAATGGGGAGAAAACAAGAAACAATTGCAGATTAATTTTTTAACCATATCTCTTTAAAAAGTATGGATAAGCAGAAAGAGAAAAATGTAAATTATCCGAAATTCCACTGCTGTAAATATGCTTATGTACTTTCAGACTTTTTCCTATGCGATTATAACACATAAAAATAAGTTGCAGAAAAATGGTCTTGTAATATATATAGTTTTTGTCGTCTCCTTTAAGCAACTTAAATATATAGTGAATGTCTCTCTCAAAATGGCATCATCATTTTGAGAAGCTACATGACTTTTCATTGCTTGTGTATACCATAATTTACGAACTTTTCTCCCACTGTAAGATATTTAGGATGTTTTTCCTGTTGTAAATTACAC
Organism: Mirza zaza; assembly: GCA_008750895.1. Classification (NCBI taxonomy): domain Eukaryota; kingdom Metazoa; phylum Chordata; class Mammalia; order Primates; family Cheirogaleidae; genus Mirza; species Mirza zaza. The sequence goes on along the minus strand of VSMD01060631.1, from coordinate 147,700 downwards.
ACACTACTGTTGTCAATCCTTATATGAACTCCTTTGTTCACTTTATGCAACTATTATCAGAGGGTTAATTAATTGGTGTGAAAATTCTGATCAAAGAGCATACATACTATATTAGTCTTCTAGGGCTGCTGAACAAAGTACCACAAACTGGGTGGCTTAAAAAACAGAAACTTATTGTCTTACCATCCTGGAGGCTAGAGTTCCAAGGTCAAGGTATCTTTACGGTTGGTTCCTTTAAAGGGCTCTGAGGAAGACTGTTCCATGCCTCTCTCCTAGTTCCTGGTGGCTTGCTAGCAATCTTGGTGTTCCTTGGCTTCTGTAGCATCACCCCAATCTCTGCCTCCATCTTGACATGGCATTCTTCCTCTGCGCATATCTGTGTCCCTATTTCCCCTTTTTATAAGGACGACAATCATATTGGATTAGGGGCCCACCATACTCCAGTATTGCCTTATATTAAACTAACTCATTATATCTACAATGGCCTTATTTATAAATAAGATCACATTCTAAAGCACTGTGTACTTCCTGTTCAACCTGTGAATTTGGGGGGACACAATTAACCCATAACACATTCTTTAAGACTTGTAATACATGTTGGCAAGTGTTCAGAGTATATCTTTAAGAGATATAAGTGAGGTAGCATTGACTTGGAGTGATTGATTATAATTGGGGAAGGGATCAGAGGAAAGGAGTAGCAGTGGGTGATTTCTAAATACTGGCCATGGGCAACTAAGTGGCATGCCGGAGAAGCTAGTAGGAGGAGGAGTTTGGCAAGTGATGAGTTAAGTTTTAGACATACTGAGTCTGAGGCACTACAGAACCCACTACAGAACCTGCAAATTGAAATGTATTAATCAGTAGCTATATATGTAGGTCTGGAGTTTAGGAAAGACACAAATTTGTGAGTCATCACTACTTAAGTGGAAGTTGACAGTCATGGGGATGGATGAAATCACCTACTAAGATCAGACATGAAATAAGAGGAAGGCCAAGGAAAGAATCCTACCCCAATACTTAACACATGGTTGGAAGGTGAGAAGCTCACAAATGTGACGTCATTACATCTGGGCTTCAGGAGGTCAGTACAGGGAGCAATATTATGGAGTAGTTGGAATTGGAAAGAAAGGGGAGACATGTCCCACCCCCAGCTGAAGAAACAGAACATTACTAACAGCTCTGAAGTCGCCTGTGTGTCCATTCCTGACGTTATGCTCCTCCTCCACGCCGTAATCCCAATCTCTTGCTTCTCTTTATAGTTTATTCATGTGTGTACCTCTAAATAATACATTGTTCAAGTTTTTCTATTTTTAAATGTTATATAAATGGCATCTTACATTATTAATTCTTCTATAGTCTGCTTTTTACTCAAAATTAGGTGTTTTGGAAGGACTTACTATTTTGATATGTGGCTATAGAGCTTTCATTTCTAGTGCTGTGTGGTATTGCATTGTAGGCACATATATGAATTTATTTATCCACTGTATTATTCATGGATATTTGGGGGCATTTTCAATGTTTTGCTGTTATGAATAATGTTCCTATAAACTAGTTCATACATTTCTCCTGGGTCATCTGTATTAGAATGTCTTTATATTAATAGAACATATACTACAGAGCACAATTGCTGGATTGCCTACTTTGAGACTTGTGTCACATAAGAGAAAAACAAACATATGAAAATGGATTGCTACTTGACATCATATTCAAAATTACTTTCCTATGGGTCAAACACTTAAGTATGAAAGGTAAGCCTTAAAAATTTTAGAAGAAAATACAGAGTATCTTTAGGACCTTAGGTTAGGGAAAGATTTCTTATATAAGATACAAAAAGAGTAACCTACAAAGAAAATGGTAATAAATTAAATATCTTTAAAATTGGGAACTTCTGTTCAACAAAAGACATGATAAAAGATGAAAATAAAAACCATAACTGGGAGAAAATAGTCACAACGTATATGCTACACAAAATATTAATATTCAGAATCTATAAAGAATTTTCGTGAACCAATAAAGAAAAAGACAAGTGACTCAGTAGAAAATGGGCAAAAGACTTTTTACAGAAGAGGAAATCCAAATGCCCAGAAGCATCAGAAAAGAGATTCAATCTCATCAATAATCAGGTAAACGCAAATTAAAACCACAATGAGAAACCATTTCAACTCACCAGACTGGCATAAATGTAAAAATAAGACAATAAATACCAAGTTTTGACAAGAATACAGAGCAATGTAAACTCACACATTGCTGGTGGGGGTGTAATTTGCTACAAGAACTTTAGAAAACAATTTGGCATCACCCGCTGAAGTCAATAAGCATGTATCGTACATATACTAACCAATTCTACTCCTAAGTTTAAACTAAAAAAAAAAAAATTCTTTGCACATATAAAGCAAGAGACACATATAAGAAACTCCATTGCACAATAGCCCAAATAATTCCTAACAGGAAAAAACATTGACACAATTGAAATTTCTGTTGACATTAAAGTAGATTAGAAAATTGTGATCTGTTGTGATCTGTCTGCATCATGGAATTTTGTACAGCAGTAACAATGAATATACTACAAGTACATACAATAAATGAATGAATTTTAAGACATAAAGTGAGAGCAAAAAAGCAAGTCACAGAAAGTCACATATAATATGACTTAATTGATGTAGTTTTAAAAACAGAAAATGGAGTAATATATTGTTTAGAGCTACCTACATGTGTGGGAAGGTCTAAAGAAAACAAGGATAGACTTAATACCAAATTCAAGATAATGGCTACCTCCAGATGGAGGTGAGCATGTGAATATAAAATATGATAAGTCTTTGAAGAAAAGGGGCTTCTCTGAAGTTTGTAATTAAGGGCCTGACTCAGGTTTTGGGGTTACAAAAGCCTCCCTGAGGACAAGGCACTGAAGCTGATATCTGAAGCATGAGAAAGAGTTTATTAGGGCAGTGCTTTTCAAACCTTACTGCAGATCCCCACCAATTGCTGTGGGCTATAATGGCATTTTTTTGTCATAGGAAGATTTTTAATTATTAAAATTGAACTTTATGCAAATAAATACAAAGGACTGGCCATTGGAGTTTCTGCTCTCCTGGAGAAAAAACATCATTTTTTTTTTTTATACAAGCTTAGCCTCAAATAGAATTTGGAAGATTTCAGTCTGCTTTAATGTAAGCCAGACTTGAGAACAAATCATTGTTAATACAAAAACTAATGGGCATCAAAAAAATCTGGAAATATGCAATTCTTTACTTGGGATTAGGAGAGAGATTTTGAAGAGAAATCTAAGCATTTAGGCCAAGTTGAGTTGATGGCCAACGTTACAGAGAGATTGGTCTTTAGAAAATGCATCAGGCCAGGCACGGTGGCTCATGCCTGTAATCCTGGCACTCTGGGAGGTTGAGATGGGAGGATCACTTGAGGTTAGGAGTTCGAGACCAGCTTGAGCAAGAGCGAGACCCTGTCTCTACTAAAAGTAGAAAAAATTAGCCGGGCATGTTGGCACGTGCCTTTAGTCCTAGCTACTCAGGAGATAGCTTGAGCCCAGGTGTTTGAGGTTGCTGTGAGCTAGGCTGACACCAGAACACTCTAGCCTAGGCAACAGAATGAGAATCTGTTTCAAAAAACAAGCAAGCAAACAAACAAACAAACAAAAAACCAAAATGCATCAGGCACAAGTTCTAGTAGCTCCAACTAAGATAGCCTTAAAATATATATAAATAAAAAAAAAACTTAAGGTGACAATAAAGGATGGTTTGGATAAGAGCCTATCTTCATAAAAGCATAAATCCACTTTCACAAGAAACTAAAGAATAAAAAGAAAGAGTAAATGGAATAAACAGAAAAACTTGCAGAGGACAATAGATCAGGCTGCTGTTCTTAGAAGAACATGAAAGGGACCTGGGAATTGGACATAATTAATGCATCAGACAATGGAGATTGTGTAGAAGATTATTAAAATGGATTTTTTAAATTGAAATAAAATTCACATAACATAAAATTCATCATTTTAACCATTTTAAAGTATACAAACCAGTGGCTTTTAGTACATTTACAGTGTTGTACAACCATCACTACTATCCAACTTCAGAACATTTTTGTCACCATGAAAAGAAACTCATACCCATTAGTCAACTCCCCATTCCTGCCTCATGCCCACCTGACAAACATTAATCTTATGTTTTATCTCTGTAGATTTGCCTATTTCTAGACATTTCATGTAAATGGAATCATATATTACATGGCATTCTGTGTGGCTTCTTTCACTTAGCATAGTGTTTTCCAGGTTCATCCATGTCATAGCAAGTATCAGTACTTCATTCAATTTCATGGCTGAATAATATTCCATTGTTTGGATCTATCATATCTTGTTTATTCACATTTATCTACTCAGGGACATTTAGCTTGTTTCCGCTTTTTGCCTATTATAAATAATGCTACTATGAACATTCATGTGTAAGTTTTTGTTTGAACATATATTTTCAATTCTCTTGGATATATTCCTGAGAGTATAATTGTTGGGTCATATATAGTAGCAACTCTGTCTTTAACTTTTGAGGAAACTGTTTTCCACAGTGGTGCACTATTTTATATCCCACCAGCATGTTATGAGGGGTCAGTTTTTCCACATCCTTGCCAATACTTGTTATTTCCCATTTTAAAAAATCATTGTTGTTATAGCCATTATGGAGGAGGGTGCGAGGTGGTATCTCATTGTGGTTTTGATTGGCATTTCCCTAGCAACTGATGATGTTGAGCTTCTTGTTATGTGCTTATTGGCCATTTGTTTATTTTCTTTGGAGAAATGTTTATTCATCTGCTTTGCCCATTTTTAATTGGGTTGTCTTTATGTTGTTGAGTTGTAAGAGTTCTTTATATATTCTAGGTATTAGATCATAATTAGATCTATAATTTACAAATATTTTCTCCCATTCTATGGTTGTCTTTATACTTTTTTGATAGTGTTCTTGCTGCACAAAAGTTTTTATTTTTGATGAAGTCCAATTAGTTTTCTTCAAATTTATTATTTTTTCTTTTGTTGCCTATGCCTTCCAATTTAAGAAGCCATTGCCTAATTGAAGGTCATGAAGATTTATGCCTGTGTTATTAAAATGGAGTTTTGAAGAAACTGGATGTATGTGGCTAAAGTAAATATATCTTTAAGAACTCTTGAAGTTAAAAGCAATCAAGTATACACTAAATTATTGAAGAAGTAAAAATAACAAATGCACTATTAGATAATATTAAAAGTCTCAAAATGCACTAGCTTCATTTCAGTGGGAAAAATCCAGTTTGAAAGTGAGATTCTAAAGCTTCAGCAGAAATTCAAAGTCATTACTAAACTGTATTAGTAAAATGAAATGATTGTGCAATATTCAATTTAAAGTGATTTACTATGGAAAGAAAGAGAAGAATCTTTCCAAAGCAGATGAAAGGATCATTCATGCACATGAAGAGCTAGACACGTTCAGAATCCAAGCCAAAATTCTTCTAGAAAAATTAGAAAGTATCATTGGATCTTATCAATTATCATGAGGAATAAAGCTCTTGATATTTGGTTGAGAGCTCTGTTGGCTGAGAAAACTTTGATAACTTAAGAAAATAAAATGCATATTTCAGAGAAATAATGATTTAGGAAGAACTTAAATTTCAACTTTTCAAAAAGTATCTTTCTGTCCCTGATATTCCAAGAGGAACATTTGGCAGAGGTGTGAGAGTTCCTGAATCCCCTAGTAACAAGAAGGAGGAGCCTTAGGCTGGATGGCTCAGGGATCCAAGATTTGTGTCTAGTGTGAACCAGGTTTCTCCATCAAACCAACTCCATCCTCACACAGCAATTCCCCTAAGACAGAGCTTCTCCTGGTGCTCCTCATGCTACCAGAAGCTCCAGAACCTTCTTGGCATAATTCAATGACCAAGATCATCTATCATCCATAGACAACCATAGAATGGGAGAAAATATTTGTAAATTATAGATCTAATTATGATCTAATACCTAGAATATATAAATACTGAGAGACACACATCTGCAGAAAAGGAGGAATGATGATAGATGATCTTGGTCATTGAATTATGCCAAGTTCAACCCTCCCACCTGGACAGGAGGCAGCTGCCCTGGCTTTGTTATTCTACCTCATCCTCCTGTCAGAGGCCAGATGTCATTGATGGGGCCCAGGGAAAGTTCCTCAGAAGTGGCCCTCCTGTCATACTCTCTTCTCTAGAAAGCCAGTGGGGACCTCTCAGGAATTCTTCCCACAAAAGGATGGTCATGGCCCAGCACATCCTGCACTGACAACAAGAAACATCTCTTCACAAGTGCTGCATTTTGTCTTTTTTTCACACAACTTGAAAACAGAAGCAATGCACCCTCAGAGTTGATCCTGCCTTCCAAGAAGGCCTATCTCCAAAGATCAGCATCACCAGAAAAGGCATTTTTGTTTTCTTCTCCAGTGATTTTGATATTTTCTCTCAGTTTCATTGCTGTTAAGTGATCATCCCATGCCTCAAATAAAAGCCAGAGAGAATTATATTTCTTAAGATACTGTTTTATAACTGTGGATTACTTATACGTGAATTTTTAAAGTAAAGTGTTTCCATTTTCTTCTGACTGTAGGTAGCGTAATTACAGTATTTTTGTTGTTGTTCACAAGTCTATTCAAATAATCCAGAAAACACAGCAAGAATTTTGTCTTCTAAAATAATTTTGAATATTTTCTCTTTCAGTTTTATTGCTGTTAGTTAAGTGATTATGTAAGGGCTCAAATGGAAACATGATAGCATTGTAATTATCATTCTCAGGATAGTGTTTTACAAACATACATTACATAATTGGGATTTTTGTTAGTAAATTGCTTCCATTTTATTCAATTTCTACATAATGTATATAATTTTCTATTGTTTTCTAGCAAGTCTTTTCTATTGATCCAGAAAAATAGCAATAAATTCATCTTCTAAACTTATTTTTCCATTTCTCTTCTTCAGTTTCTCTGTAATAGTTATGTGATTATACAATTGCTCAAATGGAAGCTTGATAGAACTATCATTTTTAGGATAGTATTCATAAGTTTATTTAAAAGTAAATTTCATTTTCTTCAATCTGTAGGTAGTATAAAAGATAGCATTTCAATTGTTGGTGTTTAACAAGTCCCCAATAACACGAACAACTGTAGTTGCAGTAAGAGTTTTATACGAGCAGTTATGTAAACATACGGAGACATTTGAAATTCTTTCTGTATAGCAGAGGCTGAATTTACTCTCTAGTTAAAGACTAATATATTTACTTAAACTAATGTCAGTTTTAAAAAAGCTGTCTTAAAATAATTTCCTCTTCTGGATGACTTAAAAGAGGCAATCTAGGAGAAAGCTACATTCTTAATTTTCTTCCATCAAACCTGCTATATAGGTCCTTAGGGATCTGGGTTTCCTTTTAGGCATCACAATTTTACACCTATTAAAGGAAAAACATGCTTTAAAAATAAAGGGAAAAATCTGTCTATAATCTACTTTAAGTCCTCAGTGAGGTGGTAGTGCACACTGGCAGTATTGGGATTTCACAGTGGAGGGCAATTGGGAAAAGCAGGTAACAAATGCATTCACCCTCAGGTTCCGTCTCTCACATTTGCACCCCCTCTTTCAGGGGTTCTTTGTCTTCTGGCAACTAGCACAATATGCGCCACTGCAGATGCCCAACAGATGTTGAATGAATTAAATTTCAGTTTGAACCTAGAAATGCTATTAATAATTAAACTTACTTTTTTTTGAGACAAGGTCTTGCTCTGTTGCCCTGGCTAGAGTGCAGTGGTGTTATCATAGGTCACTGCAACCTCAAACTCTTGTGCTCAAGCCATTCTCCTGCCTTAGCCTCCCAAGTAGATGGGACTACAGGTGGGTGCCCCACACCTGGCTAATTTTTCTATTTTTTTATAGAGAGGCGATCTCACTCTTTTTCAGTCTGTTCTCGAATTCCTGATCTCTAGCGATCCTCCGCTTCACCTCCCAGAGGGCTAAGATTATAGGCACGAGCCACTGCACGAGGCTAAACTTTTAAGTGATATTTTAAGACTTAAAAATGCCATCAACTACATATTCCTCCACAGATGAAGTATGAATGCAATAATAGTTTCTGAAAGTTTGGAGTGGTGCTTAAAACTATCCTTTTGAGTGACTTGGTTTTTAAAATTTCCTGTGACCATGTTATAGATTATTTTAATTCTGATATGATACAATTTAGAGAAAATAAAAAGAATTTTTATTTTTTTAAAAAAAGCATAATGATGAAATATATAGCATAGAAGAATGCAATGGGGGCAGGACAGAATAAAGGGTTAAAAGGGCAGATTCTATGCTGTCCAGTACAGTAGCCAACAGCCATGGTGGCTACTGAGCATTTGAAATAGGGTTAGTATGAACTGAAATGCACTCTGAGCATAAAGTACACAATGGATTTAGCATGACTTGTTTAAAGAAAAATATATGAACTCTCTCTCTGTCTCTGTCTCTGTCTCTCTTTTTCCTCATCAGAACTCTTAATTACTTTTGTATTGACAGAGGCAGGAGATGTGTCGTACTTAAAACACTGACACACTAAGAGCGATTACACAGGTAAAAACTGAAATCAAGCAATACAGAGGATACAGAGCAATCCCCCTTAATCAAGAAAGATCTAAGAATCAAGGCGACCAGCAAGAACATTAACCTTTTCTTTTCCAGAAAAAGTAGGATGGAAGAAACAGAAGGTACGATGGCACAATGTAACGAAGACTGTGTCTTCAACAACTCCAGATTCTGTGACTATCTGGGAGGTTTTGCTGAACTGGCGCAAATTCAGCAAAATTGCTGAACTGTCATGTGATTGTTGGAAATTATTCCCTTTTTGCTATAATTGGATTAAGCTATATTTGAGCAAACTTAATTCCCTTGCCAGGCATTTGTTTCCCAGAAACATAATAATCTATAGTCTTTTATTCAATTAGTAGTAGGCTTATGGGTAGTTTTATAAATCACAAATGTAACATAGAGACTTTAAAAGATGTTTATTGGGCAATTACTACATGACACTGTGAGATAAATACAATGATGCCCATTTTACTGATGTGAGAACTGAAGCAAAAAGAGGTGAAGAATACTCGTCCAGAGGAATACTTTCTAGGAAGTAGGGAAGCTATGTACCCCAAAATGATTCTTCATTACTATTCTTCCATCTTTGAAAGATGATTTCAAATGTAACCATATGTCCTGATATTTATTTTATGTATATCATATAAAAACTCTGAAGGACTGGTTGGCCAATCTACATCATCCTGCAAGCTCCTCCCTCCCCCAATAATTGGAAGACAGAATCAAGGGCTTGAGAGCTTATATTTTCAGTACTAAATAATATTTCATTGTATGGATGTATCACAGTTTATTCACCTACTGAAGAACGTCTTGGTTGCTTTCAAGTTTGGGCAATTACGAATAAATCTGCTATAAACATTGTGTGCAGGTTTTTGTGTAGACATAAATTTTCAGCTCCTTTGAGTAAATGCCAAGGAGTGTGCTTGCTGGAGTGTATGGAAAGAATATACTTAGCTTTGTGAGAATCTCATTAGTTTTTGTATTAATTAGATATTGAAATGATAATGTTTTTAATATATTGGGTTCAACAAAATATATGACTAAAATTAATCTCTTCTGTTTTACTCATTTTTTGTGACTACTAGAAAATTAAAAATTACACATATATGGCTTCCATTATATTTCTATTGGACAATGCTGCTATAGAATCAAACTACTGAGTATAAAATATTCCACTAACCTGAAATGTGGCCTTAAGAACTTAACATCACTATGACTCTGTTTCCTTGTCTGCACAATGGATGTAATGATAATATTTAACCTGGGTTAAATGCATTTCTTAGACATACTAACCTTAGCGTACGTCAGTGATCAGTAACTTAATAGCAAGGGTACCAGCAGAAGGATCAAAGAGCAAGCCCATTCAGAGACGAAATAGAATTGGAAGTGGGATATAGTTGGAAAATGGAAGGATCACTGGAGCAGTTTATTAAAACACACACACACACACAAACAATAACAATAAAAAACAAGCAGGTGGCTAGTTAATGTTTGAAATTTTATTTTTCATGGGCAAAAGCATCATGACAACCTCAGTTGTTACACAGGAAATCTGGACAGAATAGTGCCAGATGTCAGATATGCTAACCATTGATTGAAAATAAAAATCAATACACCTACAAAGCAAGGACAGTGATTTGTCTGTGGCTGTTAGCTGGAGTCTTGATGTTTCATTCTTCAGTCATTTTGAGGAAGCAGAAACTGAGCTAAAACAACATCAGAGGCAAGGCACCAAACAAGAAATTATGATTTTAAACAGATTGTTGCTAGTGATTTTCTCAAACATGAGCAAAACATGGGATATACAGTTTGCCCATTTTTTTCTTTTGGGACAAAAAAGTTTTAATTTGATTCCCATAAAGTTGATATGATAATTAAATGAAATATTACATTTATGGTGCTTGCATGCATAACTAATAGCTGTTATTAATATTATAAACGTAATGGGGAAGTCATAAGAAGAAAAATAGTTATAGTTTAGATTCACTATGTCAAAAATGAATGAAAATCGTGACTCATGTCAAAATTGGAATTATTAAAATGTAAATGTAATTTTAAGGAAAAATCAATGTGGAGATCCATGTTAATTTAAAATATGAAACACTTCAAGATTTGAGAGCCAAGAACTAATTTAGACTGTTTAATACTTCTTAGATATGCTAGTAACAGTGATGGCAGAAAATACACTTTCAGGTGATAGAATTTAAAATTAATTTAAGTCTAAAGAGCTAAGATATGGATGCAGAGGAAGAAAATGAATGATTTGCTTATAGCTAAAATGTGACTATCATTAAAGAATAGAGTAGATGAGTGAATAGTGAATTAACTAGAATGTTTAGGGGAGAAAAGGAGTCATATTGAGACCTGTCAGGAAAAGAATTAACATTGTTAATTATCAGCATAGAAGATACTTGGAGTGGCTATTTGGTCTACAGAAAGGCCCTCATTCCTGAGAACCCTCACCAGTACACAGGTGCGAGCTCAGGCCAAACCTGATCCCCTAGGTGGAACTGATTCGTTCAGAGATGCACATGTGGCCTAAGTTAGGCCAATAAGATTTTATCTTTGGATTTTGGAATTTGGAGCTAAGCAATACATTAAACTGGGTCAGAGTCATATGAATGGCAGTACTATAGAGATAGTACTGTGGACTATTGTTGAGGACTTTGAATTTGCTTTGGTTCCCAGTTCAACAACATTCAACTAATATCCTGTGTCAAATACTGTGCCTTTCTAAAACCTTTCCCCATCTTGTCCTCCTTCCTTTTGGCTCAGGCTAGCCTGATTAAGTTTCTGTTATTTTTTAATTTTTTTTTTTTTTTGAGACAGAGTCTCACTCTGTTGCCCGAGCTGTGGCATCAGCCTAGCTCACGGCAACCTCAAACTCCTGGGCTCAAGCCATCCTCCTGCCTCAGCTTCCCGAGTAGCTGGGACTACAGGTATGTGCCACCATGCCCAGCTAATGTTTTCTATTTTTAGTTGTTTGGCTAATTTCTTTCTATTTATAGTAGAGACAGGGTCTTGCTCTTGCTCAGGCTGGTCTCGAACTCCTGAGCTCAAGCAATCCTCCCGCCTGGGCTAAGTTTCTGTTATGTAAAACCAGAAATAATATTTCAAAACAAATCACTTTTAAAATGTTTATACATCATCATGAAAAAAGTTACTACTTTGATGTTATCAATAAAATTTAAAACACTAAATGTAAATTTTCTATGAAAATTATTTCAGTATGAATAAAGAAGCTCTGAGAACTCCAGAAGAGAGAAATGCAGATATCAAAGAAGAAAGAATAGTTATCAATAAAGAGGAAGAACATGACTTTCCATTTGGCTTTATGAACAATGTACTACATGATTCTTATGAAAGTGGAAGATTGATGGAAATTCTGTCAAAATCTAGCCCAGGTCCATAAGCTATTACTTGAAAACTATTAAACCATAGAGGCTCTGAAATATAGAATTTATTTATCTTTTTATCTTTTGGCCATTCAGTAAGCTTATTTTTACAAATAGGAATTGAGGTCAGGGGAGATTGATTTCCACAAGGTCAAGAGGATAATTTTAGGCAAGGCTGCCTCTCAGAGCCTGTCTAGAGGGTTTCCAACGCTCTTTGTAAATAAACACATCGCTAAAAAAATGTCTCCTGAAGACTGGGAGTATAATGAATAAAACAATGGGAGCCTATTCATTACAGATAGCTTATTAGTGAGCAAAGCTTGCTTTGTTATGTTGTAAATGTTTAGATTGTGACTGTCTAGACATTTCATTAATATTTCTTGAAGCATGGGAGATATTAATTTATCCACTTGTGAGTCACTGTGGGTATAAAAAACAAATAAATGAAATTACTCTCGTAATGTGAAATACTGAAACATAATAACAATTTGATGTTCTTGTTTAAAGATTTCAAATTCAATGTTAATTAGGCAGTAATATATTATGTTAAAAATTTCAGCTCAGAAATAGTTTCATGAGTCAAGAATTTGTGGGTAGAGACATTTGTAATTATTACTTCCATGATTAAGAAGATATTATCTCTTATGCACATGATTTTGGATATAAACAAGAAGTGCAAGTTTATTGTTTCTATTAACACTGTGTATGGGAAACTGCCTACAGGGCCATTTATGGAGGAACTGTTCTACTTATAAACTTCACTTATAGGAGAATTCTACTCTTCTTTCTTTGCCTATAAAATGATGGGTGAAATTAAATGAATCTAATCTTCATCTTCTGCCACCCTGCAATCTTTTTTTTTTTTTACATTCAGCCCATTGAGGGCATCATGATTTTTTTTTAAATTTCAGCATGTTATAGGGGTACAAATGTTAAGGTTACATAAAATGCCCCTGCCCCCCTTGAGTCAGAGCTTCAAGTGTGACCATCCCCCAGCGAGTGCACATCTCACTTGTTGTGTATGTATATACCTGGCCCCTCCTTCCCCCTCCCACCTGCCAAACACCTGATAAATGTTGTTCTTATATGTCCACTTAGGTGCTGATCATTTAATGCCAATTTGGTGGTGAGTACATGTGGTGATTGTTTTTCCATTCTTGGGATACTTCACTTAGTAGAATGGGTTCCAGCTCTATCCAGGAAAATATAAGATGTGCTATAACACCATTGTTTCTTAGAGCTGAATAGTACTCCATGGTATACATATACCACATTTCATTAATCCACTCCTGTATTGGTGAGCACTTGGGTTGTTTCCACAACTTTGCAATTGTGAATTGTGCTGCTATAAACATCTGAGTGCAGGTGTCTTTTTTGTAGAATGTCATTTGATCTTTTGAGTAGATGCCCAGTAGTGAGATTGCTGGATCAAATGGTAGATCTACTTGTATTACTTAACTTTGGGATTTTCTTTCCCTTTACTAAATAAGGAATACTAACAATTAACCTGGGTTAAAGAAAAGTAGAATCAGTTTTTTATAATGAGTACATACTATTTTTATAAGTGAGGGAAAATGCACTTTACTATTAAAATAAGTGGAAGCAAATCATGCTAATGTTTTTGCCTCCTGATAGTAATTTGGCCCTATATTCACGGTAAGTCCTCTGTCATATACACATGTTTCGTTTTCTAAATGAAAATAATAAATTGCTTTTTTCCTAATTATAAAAGTAATACAAAGACTTCTAGTTTGGGAACAGGATGGAGTAGTTGAGCTTCTTTCTATTCTTTCTGCAAAGTACAGCTGAAAACCTTGGATAGTATATATAAAATAAATGTAAAGAGACTCTGAAAGTTAGAGATAAGGCTAGTTATCTTGAAAGACATGGCAGCAAGTTCAATGGACTATCTTTTTGCTTCATGTATCCCAGACTAGGTGCTGGAGATGCAGACGGCTTGGAAATGCCAGTGGGTTCAGACAACACTCCTCACCCCCCAAGTCTGCTTTTTCTAGGCAAACCACCAGGAAAGGGAAAGCTTAGGAAGGCAGAAAACATTAAGTCAAGTTTAACATTAACTTAAAACAATGCAGCTTAGGCTGCACATCTGTTTTCCTTCTGAGAGTCTGGAGTTTTGATACCTGCTAGGCAGTGTGTACCTATGTGATCAATCTCCCCCCAAACCTTAGGCACTGGGTCTCTAATAAACTTCCCTGGTAGACACACTTCATAACTGTTGTCATGGTTCACTGTTGAAGTAAGTAAGTTCATTCTGCGTGATTCTACCGGGAGGAAAGTCTTAGAATCTTATGCCTGGTTTCCGCCAGACTTCACTCCATGAGGCTTCTCCCTTGGCTGATTTTGTTTGCAACCTTTCTCTGTAATAAATCTGATCTGTGAATACAGATATATGCTGAGTTTTGTGAGTACTTCTAGTGAATTGCTGAATTTGGGAGTGTTCGTGGAGACCCCGGACACACCGCCATATCTACTCCAACCAAATATCACAGAAAAAGCAGTAGTCACACTCCTGCCCATGACTAGTATTAATAGCTGAATGGGAAGCCTAGACTTTCACCCTTACCAGGTTAGAAGGCACCCCACCCCCCGCTAGCAGGATGGTGTCAGAGAAAGCCAAGTGGGAAGCCAGAACTTTCACCATCTTCTAGTGGTGATGAGTCCCCTCACACCCTCAAAGTGTCAGTGGAGGTACCCCTCCATTTTCCAACCTGCATGGAGTCCATGGAGGCCTCCTGGGGGGCTTGAACTCCCACCCCTGCCCAGCAATAATGAGGTACTCTGCCCCCTCAAACGTATCAAAGGAGGCCTAATGGGGAACTTTGATTTCCACCACAAACAGGCAGTTAGAAGAAGGTAGCATCTCCCTTCTTCTACTAACTCAGTGTCAGAGAAGGCCTGCTAAAGAAAGATTTGAATAAGATCCAGAGTCTCATAACATAATACCCAAAATGTTCAGGACACAATGGAAAAGTATTCATCATACCAACAACCTGGAATGAGCTTCCATTCTCAAACTGAATGGAAGAAAACCAATCAACAGATGCCAACACCACGATCACACAGATCTTGGTGTTGAAATTACATGACAAGGATTTTAAAGCAGCCATTATAAAAATGCTCCAAGGAGCAATTATAAACATGCTTGAAACAAATAAAAAAGCCTCAGAATAGAAGATATAAAGAAACAAAAATGGAGATTTTAGAACTGAAAAAGTATAATATTAAAAAAAAATCAGTGGATGGGCTCAACAGAAGAACGGAGGGGAGAGAAGAAAGAATCAGTGAACCTTAAGATAGAAACATAGAAATTATCTAATCTGAATTGAGAAAAAAATAGACAGGAAAACAAACAAACACAAAAAGAACAGAAGCTCAGGGACCTTAGGCTATACCAAAATATCTAATATTTTTGCCATCAGAGCTCCAGAAGGAGAGTAGAAATAGAATAGACCTCAAAAAGTATTTAAAGAAATAATGTCTGAAAATTTCCCAACTTTGGCAAAAGACATAAACCTACAGGTTAAAGAAGGCAAATGAATCCCTAACAGAATAAACATAAATAAATCCCCACCGGGCTGGGCACAGTGGCTCACGCCTGTAATCCTAGCTCTCTGGGAGGCTGAGGCAGGTGGGTCGTTTGAGCTCAGGAGTTCGAGACCAGCCTGAGCAAGAGCGAGACCTCATCTCTACTAAAAATAGAAATTATCTGGATAACTAAACATACATAGAAAAAATTATCCGGGCATGGTGGCGCATGCCTGTAGTCCCAGCTACTGGGGGAGGGGGGGCGGGTGAGGCAGGAGGATCGCTTGAGCCCAGGAGTTTGAGGTTGCTGTGAGCTAGGCTGACACCATGGCACTCACTCTAGCCTGGGCAACAAAGTGAGACTCTGTCTCAAAAAATACATAAATAAATAAATCCCCACCAAGACACATGATAGTCAAACTTCTGAAAATGAAAGAGAAAGAAAAAAAAAGTCTTGAAAGCAACAAAAGAGAGACAGCTTAGGAATGAGGGAAAAATAATTCAAATGACTACAGATTTCTTATGGGAAACCATGGCATCCTGGAGAAAGCAGCACATTTTTCAAGTACCAAAAGAAAAGAACAACTAGCCTAGAATTCTATATCCAGTGAAAATATCCTTTAGGAATAAAGGGGAAATTGAGACATTCTGAAATGAAGGAAGACTAAAAACCTTTCTTGCTAGCAGGCCTACCATAAGAGAATGACTAAATAAGGTTTTCTGAACAGAAAGAAGATGATAAAATGAAAGTTGGGACATCAGGAAGGAAGAACCATGGAAAGAGTAAAAATATGGGTAAATACAGTAGACTTTCCTTCTTCTATTGAGTTTTCTAAACTGTGTTTGATGATAGAAGCAAAAATTATAACATTGTTTGACATAGTTCTCAACATATATAGAGGAAACATTTAAGACAATTTATAAACTGGGGAGAGTACAGGGACTTAAACGAAGGTAGAGTTTTTACATTTCACTGAAACTAGTAAAATATCATCACCAATAGACCGTGATAAGTTATGTAAATATAATGTAATACCTAGAGCAACCACTACAAAATTTAGACATCGTACTAAACTCTAAAAATATAATGGCAAATAAATCAGATATGGTCTGTTTCCTCACAAAACTTACAATATAACAGGAGAGAATGTCAGTAAACAATATCTCAAGGAAACACACAATTACAGATTGTGTTAACTTTAGACAACTGTAAAAAATGCTTTGAAATACCCATCTGTGAAAGGAAAGCATGGTGGCTATGTTGGCAAGATACCATGGCATTGGTTTATCATTGATGGGAATAAGCCACTGGAAAAACATTACAAATATTCAACTACACATTCTGGTAGAAGAAAAAAAAAAGGAAAGGAAAGAAAAGAAAAAGGCTAAAAATATAAGAGCAAAAGGAGATCTTGGATTTATAAAAAGCCAGAGCACAAGTATGAAGGTTAGCTTCTGGTAGAAGGAGCTGCCTCAATTGAAACAGAAGCAAAAGAAGAGAGGATGAGTGCAGATATATACATAGCTTTATAGATTTAGAGGTCTGAAGAGGAATTGCCAAAATAAGGGATAACGTATCTGCCTAAAGCAAAGGTGTAAACCAGAAGTCCTGACTTGAAGATGGCAGAGGTTTTAGGTAGTTGTTTTGAGAAAGAAAGCTGAGTAGAAAAGGGCAATGATTTGCTAGGCTTCCTTAAGAGCCTGTAGAGTGTGTCCTGTGGGGCAAAGTCCAATCAGTTTCAGCTCCCTGACTGCAGGCAAGGAAATAGCAAAGGAGTAGATAGTAGATGAGAGGAAAAAAGTGGTTGAGGGAGTTAAATTAAAAAAAAAAAAAAAAAAGATTGTCTTCCATCTGGGAGAAGGGGAAAAGCTTTATGAGAAAAGTAGATCTGAGCTGGGTAAGAGACACAGTCACTAGAGGAAGAAAATGGCCTGAGGGAGAAAAAGGAATAAACAGGTTTGGGGCAGATGGAGATAAAGCAGGGTAGCAGTGGATTTCTGGTCCAGGTGCAGGAATGTCTTTTTGTCTTCCAAACTAAATATGGTCATAGTGATATTAGCAGTTTATCATCTGATTTTGTGGAAATTGGTTTGATATTTTTTTTTAGACTCTTAGACCTTTTGATCTATCTATGGAGGAATTCCCATGCATCTTCAGCTGCTGCAGAGAATGAAGGAAAAGCGTATTATCCTTCACACATTGGAAGAGAGTCTCCAGGGAGCCACAAGTTTAATTTTTTTCTTCTTATTGGCAGTTGTGAGTTACTGTGAGCACTTTCCACTTTGTATTCATTCCTAGTTATCAAGAGTCCAGTTCCTTTATTCAAATGAAACCTTTCAATATACTCCAAGTGTTATCTTAACATTATTTTTGATTGTTTAACTAAATAGAAATGAACTCAGAGGAACTGAGATATGGGTAAAAGATAACTTGAAATCATCTGTTAGATAGATTATTTGTCCAAAATACTCTGCTACCTTAATTCTTTAAGAAACACCACTTTTCAACACTTGGCAATTATTAAATTATTTACACTCTAGTAATAAGTAACTTATCATACCCCTTGTAACATGGTTATTCTACCATTAAAAATAAGAACCTCTGCATGAATAGTGTTGCTTATGTCAAGATTAGTGAAGCTTAAAAATGCTTTAGTTGACTTTGGCAATTAACAAAAACAAGCTTCTTTAATCAGAATAGTAAAAATATAAAGTGGCAAATAGCTAGTTAACAGGTGAACAAAGCAAGGAAAAGAGACTGAGCTGAGAAAAAAAAAATGATTATTCATTCTGGAGCTCAATCTTGTCTTCTCCCTCAACCCAGGAGCCCCCGAGAACAAGCCCCTGTCTTTTGGTGGTCTTTTTGATTTGACTGCTAATGTTGTGATTTTTTTTGTATAAATTCTTTTAATTTTGGATTTTCTTTTCCTATAAACATTTTTCATTATTTGATACGTAATTGTACATATTTGTGAGATACATGTGATATTTTGATATATGCATACAATCTGTAATGATCAAATCAGAGTAATTGGGATATTCATCACTTTAAACATTTATAATACCATTTCTTTGTGTTGAGAATATTCCAAATGTTCTCTTCTAGGTATTTTGAAATATACCATAAATTATTAATAACTATAGTCACTGTACTGTGCTATCAAACACTAGCATTTATTTCTTCTATCTAATCTTATTTGTGTACCCATTAACCAACCTCTCTTCATCCCTCACTTCCCCCTACCCTTCCCAGCCTTTGGTAACCACCATTCTACTCTCTATCTCCACTAGATCGATTTTATTAGCACATATGAGCGAATACATAACTTAAATGTAAGACCCGAAACTATCCAACTACTAGAAGAAAATGTTTGGGAAACACTTTAGGACATTGGTCTGGACAAAGATTTTTTTAGGTAAGATCTTCCTTTTCTTTTTCTTTGAAGGGCATACTTTTCACGAAAAGTTTGGATATTTACAATAAACAGATACTCATACATTAATAGTGCAGTAAAAAATTATCCAAAAAAGGAGGAAGAATGTCAAATGTTGTGTGCTTCTTATAAGAATAATAGTCATATTGGGAATAAAGAAAAAAAGAAAAAAGAAAAAAAAATAGTGTGCGCTTCTAAACTACTGTTAATACACAAATCTTGTCTCTTTGCTTCCTTTAAGTCACTCCAAGATGGAAAGAGGAATCAGCTACATCTCTGTCAAATGTGCTTTGGGAGTTCCCTGCATGGACTGCTCTGAATTTCCATTAAAGTCTGAAAATCTTTTGTCAGGGTTTGTAATTGCCTTTCCTTGCATTTAGAGGGAAGATGGTGTGGAGGTGTGGATGTGAGGGTGGAGATAAAATATGATACAATAATCTCAATCGCAGCTTTCATATTGAGATTTGCTTCCTAGGTTCTGAGTCACTTAGGCTTTCCGGACGCTCCTCAGTTTCCCGGTGGATTGAGTAAAATGCGTAAAATTCCAAGCCCCTGAAATTATTACTGTTGGTGGCTCCTGGGACCACCAGGAAAGGTCTCAAGGCTTCAGTTCTCCAAGATCACCATTTCGGCCTCATCTAGAACATGATACGGGGACCATGGGGTCCCCATTGACCCCAAGGTCACACAAGTCACAATCCTGAAATCCATGAAAAACTCAGCACACCTAGAGAAGCCAGGGCACCTCCAGCACCCAGTTCCGACTTTGGCAGAACAATACAAGAGACGTCACCCCACCAGAGCGCCCACTCCGCTTAGAGCCCTCTGACGGGAGCATGCGCAGAACCGGCGAGGGCCGGCGGCCACCCAGGAACGTGGGCATCCGTACGGACGTTATAGTCTCCAAAAGGCCTAGCTTTCTCGCCACTTTATGGGGGTCCCTGGCAGCGGCTATTTAGGATTAGCACCCAAACGGAGACCCAAAGCGGGAAGCACTCGTTCCGTCCCGGGCACACTTCCGTTTCAAACCACCCACTTCCGGTTCATCAGCCGGTTCCGGTCCCGCCCTTCACTTCCGGTCGCCTTTGGTTCCGCTGCGGCCGGCTTTTACGTCCGCTGCTGCTGGTTACTCAGCGCTCCAGGTGAGGGGACGCGGGGCACCCCGGCGTCCTGCCCGTGGAGACGCCGATGGGGCTGGGGGACTGCGGCTTTGCTGCCCGGCGGCGTGTCGTGCCCTGCGGCCGGCCGCGGTGTGCTGGGTCCCGCGGCCGTGCCAGTCCGACGCCCAGGGCCCTGGCCCCGGCGCGCTAGTCGCGGGCGCCGCTGCCCTCCCATCCGGCCTTCTAGCTTATTTCGAGGCCTTCCTGCGCCCCGTTGGGTTTTGCGCCCCCAAACTTCATTCCTCCCTCTTTTCGGACTTGTTTATCTTTTATCCTCATCCTCCCCGTTGAAAGCATCCCGGCCCTGTTGGTTCTGGAGTTTTTGCCTGCCTTCTGATGCTGTCCCATAGCAGTCACTTCGCACAGCTCTCGCCTCTGCACCACCTCGCAGTTGCTGCCGATGTGCTGTCCTGCCCAGGAGTTCTTAGTACTTCCCAGTTAGTTACCTTTTGTTAGGCTTGTTGAAAAGTTAACCCTCTCCCATCAATTCCCAAAGTGTTACTGTCGCTGTTCTACTTTCAGATTTCTGCCTTTGCCACTTTTTAGTTGTGTGGACTTGGGCATGTTGTTTAAATTGGTTTTCAGGTTCCCATCGGTATAATGCAGACAGTAGTTGTTGGTTCAGGATTGTAAAGATTAAATGAGATAATTAAATTATTTAACATGTTTTTATTCTGTCACCACCACAATTCATATCTCTTTTTACAGTTTATAAAGTGCTTGTCACAGGTGTTGTTTCATGCCTTATCACTATTCCTGTTAAGTAAATATTGATACCCTTATCTCGTGGTTGAGAAGACTAAGGCCCAGAGGTAGGAATTGACTATGTTAGGTAGAAGAACTCCAACCTAAACAACTATCCTTGACTCTAGGTTGACCATGAAGGTGTGCTCTTTGCTTGCTTGTTTAGATTTGACTGCTAGTTTCCCTCCTGTCCCCCCTCCCCAGTCAGTTTTCATTTTATAAAACTGATGGTCTGAAATGACACAAAATATTAGAATTGTATGAGAAGATTAAATGTGAAAACAAAACAGCTCATGCATTTATATTGTGCTGCTCTGTTGGTGTGAATGATCTCAATAGTGATGAAATGAGGTTCACTAACTTTTAAAAGCATTCTTAAAGTCTTAAAATTTTTATGGTGTTTGTTTTGATATGCTTGGCTCTTTAGGGCATTTGCCAACTTGGAATTTCTACTTGTGGTATAGGTGCTTCATAATGTCTGTATGTTGCTATATTGAGTATGTAGAGTCCCTTGCCATGAGGCACATTTTCTTTTTTAAGGCTGAGCATATTGAAGAACCTAGAGCTATAGTCCTCAAATTTTAGCATGCATCAGAGATGGGGTTACGGGGCTTCTTAAAACACAAATTGCTAGGTCACTCCTTTCCACTCTGATTACATTCTAACAAGTCACCAAGTGAGGTCAGTGCCGTTGGTTGGTCCAGGAACTACACTTTGAGAAGCATTAGTCTAGAGGAGCAATGACTTGTCCAAGGTAATATCACTCTAAACTCTGCTCCATCACAACATGTACTGCGTTAGTGTTGGTTTTCTTTGTAGCTCTTGTAAATAATTGTTTTTATTCCTACCTCTTACAGAAAAGTATTTCAACTGTATTTCAGTGTGACTCAGAAGATCCATTTGTTTTTTTATTGAAGATCATAACATTTGTTAGAACAAGTTCTGTCTAAAATGGAATACATTTCCTTAAATTTAGCACACTTGCTTTAAATTTTCAATCGAATGGGTTGTAAACATAAGACAGTAAATATAAATATTATATGAGTAATATAAATATGAATTTGTGGTCCTATAGTGGGCATGTTAGAAGATACTTTGTTCCCAAATTATTATTATTTTTAGTGTGAAATGAAGTTTATTGAGGAAGCACAAGATAGATTTACAGAGCAAGAGCAAGATATGTTTGCCACAAAACAGTGAACAGGCCTCTGGTCACAACAAAAAAGCCCCCAAAATATTTTTGCATATTGAGATTCAAAATTTGCCTTCTTTCTTGCAATTGGTCCTAATAGTTGCATGAAGAGTGCAATCATATGTTTCATAAAATAAGT
Source organism: Mirza zaza (assembly GCA_008750895.1). Classification (NCBI taxonomy): domain Eukaryota; kingdom Metazoa; phylum Chordata; class Mammalia; order Primates; family Cheirogaleidae; genus Mirza; species Mirza zaza. Next base: position 125,477 of record VSMD01060631.1, on the reverse strand, counting down.
GAAAAGATTTGGAAATACCAGTACTTTGAGATTAGAAAATCCATTTCTCTGACCCGAGGCAGCAACAAGTTTACCAAAAGTAGAAAGCTTTTTGGGGAAAGAGAACTACATTTGATTATTGATGAGAGTAGCAGCTGCTGTATAATTTTGTGTGCTTAGATCTATGCCTCTGGCTTTTGTATTTACTGATCTTTGATGCTTTAACTTTTGTTGGTCTAAGTGAAGAGAGAGAGTGGGGAAGAAACATGAAATTGAGTGAAAAGATCTGTTCTATTACCAGCTTTATGCCCATGTGCAGATTACATAGCATCTCAAAACTCTTGTTTCCTTAATTGTAAAAGAGGGAACATTCTTATTAGACAGCCTTCTTAAATAAGATTGGGTAAAAACTGTCCAATTCATAAAATAAGAAACAAATAATGGCTAATATTTATTTAGTACAGTGCCTGGAACATAATAAGTTTTCAGTTTTAAAAAAGATGTAACCAGTACTTAGTTATATGCCAGGCACTATGTGACTTATAAATATTAACTAATTCAATCTTCATAAGAGCCCTAAGAAGTAGGTAGTATTATTATCCTCACTTTACAGATGAAGAAACCTAGGTACTGAAAGTCAAGTAACGTCTCAAAGTCAGATAGCAAAGTGGGAAAGCTGGGATCTGAACCCAGGTAGTCTGGCCCTAGCATCTGTGCCCTTAACAACTATACCACATTACCTTGTAAACTGGAGTAACTTGCCTGTGGTATAAATCTGACCAAATAGAGTAGGAGGGATAGGGAGGTCATTAATGCACATTGAACAGGGAGAATCTGACAGTATTAGGAAATAGTAACTCTAAGCCAAAATTTAGGAGTATGGGAGAATTTTAACATTGAGTACTAGTAATTTTTGGTGTTCTGGTAGCAATTCTGTAAGTAGGAAAATCCTGTTTTTTGTCAAATTGTAAAATAGGGCTCATAGTGAAGACATTTATAAAACTTCAAGCTTGGCTTCTACATATAGTATGTTTTACTTTGTTCATTTGTATATGTCTTCCTTTCTAGGTATTTTTTTCTGAAGGAAAGCTGTTTCCTCTTATGCTTCAAGAATGGCTCTCCCTATCATCGTAAAGTGGGGTGGACAGGAATATTCAGTGACCACACTTTCAGAAGATGATACTGTGCTAGATCTCAAACAGTTTCTTAAGACCCTTACGGGAGTGCTGCCAGAACGCCAGAAGTTACTTGGACTCAAAGTTAAAGGTAATTCTCTCCCCACTTCAAACTTTTTGCATTGAATTTTTAATATTATAAATTTTAATAATTATGAATTTAACAATTATTTAATAATTTATATTTGCTATTATTTTCTTTAATAAGTCTTTCTCTTTGACGATTTCTTTGATAGAAATATTCCTAAAATAATTTTAGTGGTAAAAATAAGAATATTTTTACTTAAAAATACTACCATTATTAAATCACTTTTGATTCCTTACACAACTGGTGTTTGCTTGTTAAACCTTTGATACAGAAGTCCCAGATGAAACTGTCATTATTTTCTGACATCTGTCTTTTAGCACAACACTTTCTTTACAGGTTTGGCCTTGTACTCTCCACAAATTATCTTTTCTGTTTCAAAAGTAAAGATGCCATTTAAAAATTGTTAGGTTGTGTTCATATTAAGTTTATAAGGGATTTTTATGGTGTTTGTGTTTATCATATCATTGAAGGGTAAGTTTTGAGTAACAGTAAATCTCCAGTTCTATCTTAGGCACTCAATTTTTAAGGCTTTCTGGAAAAGTTATCTTTATCTCGAACAACAAACATGAATTTATTTTGTTTAGTTAGTTGAATAAAGATGTTCTACTATAATGGAATTGGGGGTTAGTTTTGATTTATTAGTGTCTTAGATATGACTGATTCAGTAGTAATAATTTGTTCATGTAAGAAAAACAAAAACAAGAAAAACTTCTGTAGCATTCATACCAAATCTTTTAATGTTAGGGTTTTGTATAATGGAATAGTGAAACCAGCACCTGAACTTTAGTGAGAAAACAGTCATTTGCTTGTATTGTAGGCAAACCTGCAGAAAATGATGTTAAGCTTGGAGCTCTCAAACTGAAACCAAATACTAAAATCATGATGATGGGAACTCGTGAGGAGAGCTTGGTAAATGTTTACTTTTGTTACCATTTGTCCCTTTGAAGATATTATGATTTATACTCCACTGTTGTATCATAGTTTTAATTGTGATAAAATCGTCAGTCTAGCAGTCAATAAAAAAAGCTGCACAGTGAATGTGGTATTAACTCAGCAGAAAAATGCTGGGGACGTTTCAGTGTCTAGTTAGCTGTAAGTATAGTAGTAGCCCAATGGTGAAATATAACATGGTAAATCTGTCCAGGGGACATATATGACTAATTATTAATTGTGGAAATTTTCCAGTGTGTGCTTGGAAGGCTCTTGAACTCAAATTGTACCTGTCATTTGATTTTTATGCCATGCTTGTATTTGTGATATTAAAGATAATATGGTAAACAAAACTTTTTTCCCTCTTAATAGGAAGATGTCTTAGGTCCACCCCCTGACAATGATGATGTTGTTAACGACTTTGATATTGAAGATGAAGTAGTTGAAGTAGAAAATAGGTAAGTGCTTTTCACTTTAGAAGAAACTGGTTATCATGTGGGAAACAGTGAATACTTCATCTGATTTTATTTATTTCATTAGGGAAGAAAACCTACTGAAAATTTCTCGCAGAGTAAAAGAGTACAAAGTGGAAATTTTGAATCCTCCCAGGGAAGGGAAAAAGCTTTTGGTACTAGATGTTGATTATACATTATTTGGTAAGTCAGTTAATAATGCTTTTCATCTTCTGTTACCCACAACAACTTTTTTTCTGTTTTTTTTTATTCAGCAACTCGTGATTCACAAGAAATATTTGAAAGCTTTTCTTATTACAAAATGAATTATTCATTTTAGAAAATACAGATAAGCAAAAAAAAGAAGTCATCTGTACTCGTGAGACCTAAGGATGACCACTTTTAATATTTTCATGTGTTTCTTCTAGAGAGAGTGTGTGTGTGTGTGTGTGTGTGTGTATGTTATCTTTTATCTTTTACTTAGTGATAGACTGAACATCTTTGCAGTCATTAAATATTATTCATTGTAAATTAAAAGTATAAATATAAGTATATATATATATAATATATATATATTTGGCTACCCAGTATTCTAATTTGTGGACGCATAATAATTTAACCAAGTTATTCCCTATTGATTAACATTTAGATGTTTATGAGGAATATTTATAAAATTGTTTTTTATTTTTATCTTTGGTTTTCTGTTTAATTATATTCAAGCAGATTCTTGAATTTAAAATTTTTCATGTCAATCAAAAAAGAAAGATGTTCATCTTATCCTTTAATATTGGCAAGAAATAGTTAACTCATGGTATTAGAATTTATTTATTTCTTATCCTAAACTTGAAATCCATATCATAAGTTAATGTACATTTTTTAAAAAATTAATTAGACTGTCATTTTGTTGAAATGTGATTATATTTGCAAAGTGGATGACTAAATGTAAGTATAGATGGACCTGCTTTGTTTTTATTTTCATAAAATAACATCTAAATTTTAGAGACTAGATGAGAAAACAGTTTACAGTTTGCTGCTTAAGCCTGAATTCTCAGTATTGCTCTTCACACACTGAGCATAAGCAATCACTTAAAATTGAATTGCAAGGATTTTAAATTGTTTGCTTTGGAAAACATTTCTTTGTCAGCCAATGTAATCCAGTTTGAAACAGTTTGCAATTGAATGTTTTTATTACATTTCATAACATATTACATTTTATAATAATTTCATTGATATTAGGTATATTTTTCCTTGATAATAAACTAATAATTTATGACCAATTTTCTTTTAGACCACAGGTCTTGTGCAGAGACTGGGGTAGAATTAATGCGGCCATATCTTCATGAATTCCTAACATCTGCATATGAAGATTATGACATTGTTATTTGGTGTAAGCTATATATTTATTTAGATTTATGTGGAAATAGCATTGTTCCTTATATTATTTTGCTCTATAAAACATGATTTAAAGTGACCTGTGCTTAAATATGAAACAGTTTTCATTTTTAGCAGATTTCTAAAATGAAAGCATGTATCACAGTATAAACTGACATATATGGCTGGGTGCGGTGTCTCATGCCTGTAATTCTAGCACTTGGGAGGCCGAGGCAGGAGGATTGCTTGAGGTCAGGATTTCGAGACCAGCCTGAGCAACAGCAAGATCCCATCTCTATAAAAAATAGAAAAATTAGCCAGGCATGGTGGCATGTGCCTGTAGTCCCAGCTACTTAGGAGGCTGAGGCAAGAAGATTGCTTGAGCCAGGAGTTTGAAGTTGCAGTGAGCTATGATGACACCACTGTTCTATAACCAGGGCAATAAAATAAGACCCTGTCCCCCCAAAAAAATCTAAAAAGAAACCCCCTAAACATGACACATATATTTGTCAAATACCACTGACATAGGTAAGTATAGGACAAGAATACATCATAATATCAGAATAAAAATGGCCTCATTTTCACAATGGTCCCACCTCAATTAGAAGTTTTTCTTTCTGATTTTTGCTGTGGAATTCTTGATGCTTCAGAATATTGTTGCTTTCTCCTTTCTTCCTTACTCCAGTTTCAAATCACTTGGAGAAAGATAAATCACAGTGATGTAGTTCTGCAGAAATAAAGAAAGGCAACACGAACTTTTTAAGGAAAAATTAATATATAGACCAAAGTAATGTTCCCCAAATTATGGTCTGTAGACCATTGCAAGAATATACAGGTCTGTGATATGATAATGAATTTGATCCAAGGAGAAAATCTACTGTATTAGTAAGTGCACTATTTAGTTCAATTGACCTTTTTTTGTAGCTGGACTTTCTCAAAAAATGAAGCAATGCATTGACTTATATCCCACTTCCACACAAATATTAAAAGTTGCCTCTTGGCAATGTTATAAACGGAGAAGGGTTTATCCTCATTGTGAATTAAATAAAATATCATCTATTACAGATGCTATGTTTAATTGTACTGGGTCTTTGATGAGAAAACACATAGTTGTTGTAGTCTCTAAATTAGCTTTGTATTTTTTCTTATAATCAAGAGTACTTTCATTGTTCCGTGATAATATGAGTTCACAGGTGTTCAGATTAAAAACATGGTTAAAATATGATAATTTTCTGGATTAATAAAATCAGGTGTAGAAAATTTCCTATGAAGCAAATTTTTGTTTAACAACTCTGACATCTAAAATGACACTTGAGAAAAAAGTGTATCCTCTAATTGTTATTAAACTACACTTATAAATCTAGATAATCTTTTATTATCATGTATTTAAAATAAGTTATTTTTGTAAACTACAATACTTTATGGTAGTATATTGAAAAGGGCACTTCACTTTGTAACTATTAATAAATAGACTAAGGTTTTAATTCTGGCTCTTTGCTTACTGTGTGATACTGGGCAGGTCATTTCATCTCTCTGGGCTTTATTTTTCTTATCTGAGAAATGACAATAACTAAACCTATATTACAGGTTAGTTGTAGGAATAGAAATATCAATACAGCAACTAGCACCATGCCTGACTTATAGTAGTTACTTAATAATTAGAAACAATTTTTATTGGCTGTGAGTCTTTTTGTTTTGTATCTGGAAATTATAGGTACAAAATAGGTACTACATTAAACATTTTTTTTCCTATCTTACGATGTTTTCATCATAGATACAACAATCTCTAAAATTTTAGTTCAGCTGACCAGTTTTACATGTGAGGTGATTCTTTTACTTGGTGTGTGTGTGTGTGCTAAAGATTTTGATTTTGAGAACTTAGATACCTCTTTTGCTTTTAAAAAACACACACACTTTAAATAATTAAACTGCCTTTTCTCTTCTTAAATATTTTACTTGGTAATGCTTGCATAGTTTGGTCTAGTAACTTGAGACCAGAAGAGCACATAAAGATGAGGATTAAATTTTGGTATTAGTGATCTCAAAACTGGTTAATGTCTGACAGTGAGCAGATACATAATGTAGGTACACTTTATGAATTTGTCTCAGATTTTTTGTTATAACCAGCTAGCCTCAATGAGCATTGAATTTACTGAGCCTGCCAAATCAAGATTTGCATTCAATCTAGTTGGTCTTCAAAATAAACTTTTGACATATAACAATATTCTTATATTGGCATACTGTATATACCTGTGCATTGCCTGGAAGTAGGAACATGGAAGAAAGTTGTGATCCAGGCACTCTAAATTTAAGTTTAGAATTGATAGAGAATAGTGGCAGGGCTATTTTTGAAAGGAAATTTGGATCTTCGTTCATAAATTTCTTAGGTTCAAAGTTCTTTTGAGCATTCGTTACTTTTATAGACAAAAGTTTTAAAATTTTATTCTGTCTTGAAGATACACTAATATGTTTTGATAAACATTAAAAAGATCATCATAAATATGCTAGGGACTGTTATTTGTGATGCATTTAAACTTTTAGTCTTGCTTAGGAAACTTAATTATACATATTTTTAAAAATGAAATTCAAACTTTTCATATGTGTTATTCCTCTTGTTTTAGCTGCAACAAATATGAAGTGGATCGAAGCTAAAATGAAAGTAAGTGTTAGAAAACAATCCATTTAAAAATGTTTTGAAACTGCATTTGTCTTGTTAAAAGTTCTGGAACTGAATTAATTTTATTCTTATTGGAGGGTGTTTAGTAGATAAATAACTGCCAATATCAGGAATAGTGTTTAAAGTCTGTTTAATGGTGGATTGTACTGAATGCCTAAGTATTTTTAAGAAAAAGTACAGCTAAGTTTCCCCCCTTTTCTTCCCTATTTTACAATAATGCTTTATTTTCCTTCTTTTGCTTTTGTGTGTAATACTTAAAGAGATGATGCTCTTCTAAATTGGTAAAGTAGGAAGTTCTAGTTTATTTTCCTTGGACTGCCATCTTATTGACTTAGCTAAGTGAAACTACAATACTTGATAGTTGTTTAGCAAGATGTAGCAGCCAGTGGGGTAGAAAGTTGGCATTGTGGGAAATTGCAGCTAGAATATTCAGAAAGCCTGGAATTTTCCACATTATTGTATTTTATTTTTTTATTTTTTTTTTCATTTTTTTATTTTTTTTATTTTTATTTATTTTTTCTTTCTTTTTAATTTCAGCATATTATGGGGGTACAGATTTTAAGGTTTCAATAAATGCCCTTTTCCCCCCTCCCCCGACATTATTGTATTTTAACCTCATGAACATTTGTGTTTATAGGAGCTGGGAGTGAGCACAAATGCAAATTATAAGATTACCTTCATGTTGGACAGTGCTGCTATGATAACAGTGCATACCCCAAGGAGAGGATTAATAGATGTAAGAAGTCATTTTACTTATATTTAAAGATATAGTTATTTTCTAGTGTACTTTTTATACTGATGAAATAAATTACAGAAAAAGTTTAGAAATTCATCTGAGTGGATAGTAAAGTGGCAGTTGAGTTTTGACATAGGAAAATGTATTCAAGGTTAAAAGATTTGAATTTTAATGATAAAATTAAGGATCTTGAAGCAAGAAAGGAACTTGTGGTCATGGATAATTGTCCTGTGATGATGACAGTATAGTGTTGCTGAATAGAGTAGGTGAGAAAAATACTGAATTATCATCGAGGAATATACTAGAAACAAACCAAGGCATACTAACCCTGCCCTACTTAAAACTGGTAACAGGAAACAAATGAATCATGATACATATACTTTGGGGTGATACATGTGTAGCACTAGAGAATAGCAGTAAGAACCATCAGAGAAAAAGATTGGGCTAAAAATATTAGGATTGTTCAGTGTGTTTACTCAAGTAACTACTCATCATTGAGGACCTGCTACTGCAAGGCCCTGTGACAGGCACTGTGGGAATAAAGAGATGAGTGAGATCTGGTCCCTGCCCTTTTGAAAGCACACAAATAGGAATTAGGGAAAACTTATGATATTAGGAAAGCTTAGGGAAATAGTATTAAAATTATCAAAATCATAAATAGAGTGGTATAACGGCATGGGGACTTGCTCAAAAAGGAAGTACCACATACATGAGAGGGAAAATATAATTAACTGCCTACTAAAGTAAAATAATACATTTATAAAATCTTAACGTTAAAAAGAATTTTGGCCAATGTTAAATGTGTTTGTGAAAAATTAAAGGAATAAAAATAATTCTCAATATCCAACAATAGGGAATTGGATGTATAAATTGTTGTTATACATACAATGGAAGGCAGCTCATTTGATGTAGTAGAGTATTTAATGATTTAAAAAGTTTCATGACACTTAAAATGAAAGAAGTATTTTAGAGAGCAATGTTTGCAAGCCATTAGAAAATAGTTCTTAATCTTTGTTTGGATCATGATTCCCCTTGCTAAACAAAGAATCTGTGAACTCTCTGAGGCTGCTGCTGCTGCATATAAAAAAGCCTGGAGGTAAATACTTCAGAATACCAAGTTGTTTTCCTTAGTACTGACTGTATTGTAGATGATTTAAAATTTTCCTTTATGTTTTTCTGTATTTTCAAATTTTTCTGTGGTCAGCAGTATTACTTTTCTAGTTGAGAACAACGTAGTCCATGTTTTGGGGAGCAAACATTACTTGACCTAATTACCAAATGACAGCACTTTTTAAAAGGATGTAGGATTTCCAATTCTGGGTGTCATAAAGAGTAACCTCTGTTGTCATATTTCTTGAGGCTTTTGTTAGCTAAAAAAAGCCCAAGAAAATGGCTTATTGTATCAGTTCCTATATTTTTGTCTTCAAGTATTTGGAGAGTTTTGTTTCAGTAGTAAGCAAATAGTGAAAAAAAATCAGGAAAATAAAATTTTAGTAAATCAAAATATTTCAATAAGATTCTTTGCAGTAGACAGGACACTAAGAAGGAAGAAGCTTTCTTCATCTTTAAATAATAGAAGGAGAAAAATAAAACATTTTAAAGTGACAACCTTTTCTACCATTTATTTATTACCACTTAATCTCATATAAGTATTATTATCATATAATCTTATATTATCATAAATAAGATTGCAACCTTCAGCAAAGGTAATTCTCTTCGAAAAATGAATTTATTAAAAAAAATTTCTGAATGTATAATACATTCACATGTCTCAAAAAAATAATGAAAAGTCTTCCTTCCACCCTGGCCCCCCAGCCACTTAGTCTCCCTAGAGGCAATCACTTATTTCTTGTGTGCTTTTAACAGACTTTATGCAAGTACCAACAGATATGACTATATAAGGAATTATCTCTTTGAAGCTTCAGTTTAAGAATTCAGAAATAAGAGCAAGAATTTACAAATTAGGGTGCTCTTAAAGTTAAGCAATCAAATGCCCTAGAAATTATGCATCTGTGCTGCTGAGTTAAAGAAAAAAAATCAGTTTTTCTTCTGTAAAGTGTTTAAAGTATCAATTAAAAGAACCAGATACATTTTCTCTCGCTGAGGTGTTCTAGTTTTGAAAATAAGCTCCATGTTATTTCAAAGCTCTAAGACGGCTCGCATTAGCCCACAAAATCGTATGCTTAGCAGACATCTAAACAATTCAGATCCTTAGTTTTTAAATTAAACAATTACTCTTTCTTTGACCCAAAATCTTCATGCTAAAATTATGGAAAGTTTTGTAATGGGCTTAGCTCAGTCGGATATGGATAAATCTTTCAGAAGTTTGAATATTGCAAGAGATACGTTGTGCTTTAAAGTGGATTGCACTTATGATCAGCTCACAGCCGTCTTACAGAAAGAAGGAACACTCTGACATTGTTCTTCAGTCAGTTTGCAGTATCTCTGCTTTTAAGATAGGATGAACTACTGATAAAATTTGAGTTAAGTCTAAACTTTTATTCTAAGGTCAAGCCTCTTGGTGTTATATGGGGAAAGTTTTCGGAGTTTTACAGCAAAAAAAACACCATTATGTTTGATGATATAGGAAGAAATTTTCTAATGAACCCGCAGAATGGACTGAAGGTAAGACATACTTTTACTTGCTACATGTTCTCATAGTCTGGACCATATGGCAGAACTTCTGTGGTGTAGAGCTTCTGTGGTAGGCAGTGTTGAATTTCACAAATTTTTGGAAGTACTATATTCTTATTCTCGCAGGCAAGAAAAGTTTTAAGTATTTAGAAAAATTTATATACAATTGAACAATCCTGTCTTTTGCATTGATACCTCCCTCCTTAGTTAGCCAACTCATCCGAATCTTTTATTTTTAATTAGCTCTGTGGGAGCAACATAGGATTGTTGACTTTCAGTAACAAAAGTGAGGTCATCGGTCACTTTATTAGGGATACAAATTTTGGAATTTCTGATGTTCTGATTAGCTAGAGAGCTGACAGGGTACTTTGTTTTTTCCTTTTTAAACTGAAACTAAAGAGGTTTTTAAAAATTCATACAGGGCAAGTGTAGGTATTAGAATTATAAAATGCCAGCACTAAAAGGAATCACAGTCATCTTGCCTGCCTTCTTTAGAAACAGTCTGAGGATGAAGAAGTTCATGACCTCCCCAAGATCATGTATGTAATTGGTTAATGACAGAATTTTGGTTAGAATCTAGTGACTTGGTTCATAGGTCGGTAATGATCTTAGCATGCAGTTGCATGCAATCTTATATATACATGATAGTGAGATTTAATCCTAATAGCAGCATACCAGGTAAGAGAGAAATTTGAAACTTAAAAATTTCTGGTACCCATAGTTACATGTTTGCACAATACGAAAATGGAAAAAATGGCTCTCTATTATAGTACTAATGTGAATGGAGTTTCCATCTGAAGTGGAAATCCTGACTCTAAGATAGTTTTGTTCTCGGTCCTGAAGTTTTCTGCCAGCTGGGTACTTTTAAAGACAAGAGAGAAAACCTTAAAGTATATTTTTGAAGCCTTCCTTGTAGACTGTTGATTTGGTCTTAGGTATACAATAAGGATAGTCTAGCTATAGAATGTTCATCTAGGTAGTGAATTGCCACATATATAAAAGCTGTTGACTTGGAAGAAAAGTGGTTATGTAATCCTTAAGAAAATGGTTTCTGTTTAAGGTTTTGGGAGAAATATTTGTCCTGTATGTAGTTCACCAGGTATAAGGTAGAAAAATGTCTTGAATCTTGAGAAAAGATTTGATTGACATAAACCTAATTTTCTGTGAAACTAATTTTGCAAGGGGTGAGGTCATGATGTTTAAGGAATGATTTTTGAGGACACCTTTAGCTTTTTTAAAAAATAAAATCATTAGTTTCATGTGTGTTTATAGGAAACTTTGTTTTCCTAACCAGAATTCGGGCCTTACTCATCTCTTGATCGAGAGAGATATGATATTATAAATTTCTGGTTTATAGAAGGGTTTTTATTAAACTGGGGTACTCACTAGACTCACTGAAGGAATTCCTAAAAATACATATGTCCCTATCCCGCCAAATTCTAATTCAAGAGATATTTTTAGGCATTCCGGAGGTGATCTCTTTTATGTCTCCTTTGAAAACCTCTTTTAAGATAACTATTAATGATCTGTCCATTTGACATACAAACAGTTTTGAAATTGAGAAATATTCTTTTTTTTTTTTTTTTTTTTTTTTTTTTTGAGACAGAGTCTCACTCTGCTGCCCTGGCTAGAGTGCCATGGCGTCAGCCTAGCTCACAGCAACCTCAAACTCCTGGGCTCAAGCAATCCTGCTGCCTCAGCCTCCCAAGTAGCTGGGACTACAGGCATGTGCCACCATGCCCGGCTAATTTTTTCTCTATATATTAGTTGGCCAATTAATATCTTTCTATTTATAGAAGAGATGGGGTCTCGCTCTTGCTCAGGCTGGTATCGAACTCCTGAGCTCAAATGATCCGCCCACCTCGGCCTCCCAGAGAGCTAGGATTACAGGCTTGAGCCACCGCGCCCGGCCTGAGAAATATTCTTAAATACTGTGCTTCGTTATCATGGTTTCATAACGTACTTGGTAGAAATCAAAAAAGATTTCATACAGATCTTAAAAATATGACTGCTTATTTTTTAAATAATTAAGCTCTAATAACATAAGCTTGCCAGTCTTAAGGTTTGAAATATATGGAAGGTATTGTGAATATGAATAAAGTATTGAACTAAAAGATTATGAATGTTGGTCATGGATAAAACGGCGGATATTCTGAAAACTCCATTTTTATTGTCTATATAAGGAAATGATGATATAAGAATTCAGCTAATCTAGACCATCTTAAGTTTCTAAAAATATTTCTTTGTTATGAGACAGTAAGATGGTGGGCATATATGTTGCCTGTCCTTCTAGTGATTACTTAGATCAATTTTGAAAAATGGTAAACGATGATTATAGTGGAACAAGCGAAGTCAGGTAAATAAGAGATTTTTCACCCTTAAGTAGTTTATGTATTTTAAATTTTAGGACCAGTATCGTAGGAGTATTTTAGTTTTGTTGTTTAATAGTGCTTAAGACCAAATGTTTAGAAAGTAAGAGTACTCTAAGCAGGGCCTTGAGTTGAAAATCTTATTTAGCAGCCACTGACCCTGTATTTTCTCTTTCAGTTCTAAATCCATTCCTATTGTTTAAAGGTGGGACCACTTTGGTACATTGCATATTTGTAGTTTAAAAGTTACTATTTTGCCTTTATAGTCTTTAGAAGTTGAATGAAGTAGTACTTTAAAACATTATTATTAATATATTGCCCAGGACTATGCAGACACTTTTCACTACATCATCATATCATGCTTCTGTTTATTCCCAGCCCCAGGGCCTAAGCAAAGCCCCATAGAGCATCTTCTTGATCTCCCACCTTCACTGCTGCTGCTGTGAAACAGCACTGCCAAGCTACCTGTTAGGAAGTGCAATCTCCCACAAGTGCTCGCATCTGGGCAGACTCACTCTGATAGCTCTTATGGTTCCCTTAAAGCATCTTGGGAGCCCAGCTGACAGCTGTGGGTGTCTTTGGCGCCAGGCTTTTGCTGATGAGAGTAGAACATCCAGGAAAATGTTCTTCTTTCCATTTCAGACTGATGATGTGTTTTTCCAATGACAGAAGAAAAAAATATAAAAAATACTTAAAATCTTCCCTATTCTTGATAGCTATAGTAGTAAGATTCCTTTGGGCTCACTGTTTTTGCTTCTTAGTAAGTGACAATGATTAAATGTCAGTCAGTTTTCAGTGTTACTATGTAAAGTTAATAACTAATGACCAATTTGAGTTTTCTACAAATCAGAATAAGGATATATTAATACTTTGCTAAATGTGATTTATTCAGTCCTCATGTGTGCTCTAGGAGTATGTGTAATTTTTTTTCTAAAAAAGATATAACAGAAAAATTCAAAACTGAACAAAACTGCACAGAATTAACAAACTCCCATGTATCTGTCATCTAGTTTAAGTAGCTTATTAATTAATGGATGATTATGTTTGCTTTACCCTATCTACTTCCTTTGTAATATTTTGAAGCAAATCCCAGAGATATCATTTTATCTAAAATTAATGAAAAGTTTTTGAGAGGCTATCTTGAGTTGTAGAAAGATATTTCAGCTGGTGTCTTAAAAAAAGTAAAACTCTTTATTGGAGCTATAACATAAAAGTGTATAAAATGTATAGTTGAACATATTGTTGTAAAGATAATTGTTCTAAAGAGAACTTTATTCCACTGAAAAAATTATTACTCATGATTTTCCTTTCCAAAGATAACCACTATTACCATTTTAGGATATAGTCTTCTAGTCTTTTTTCTAAGTGCAGATGTATGCACAAATCTATATCTAGATTGCCCATAAACATATGTATTAATATAACTACCATCCAAGTCAAGATATAATATCCCTTACTATTTGCAAGATATAATATCCCTTACTATATCTCCCACCCCCGTCTACTATCCTGACTTTTATAATTTGAAGTAATACTTTTTAAATGAATCCTTTTCATCCTAAAATAGATCAACCTAAAAATTTGGAAACTATGACTATTTTTATGGAAAACTTGCACAATTATGAAATTATTTTTATGGAGAATTTAATGATGAAGAAAAATGCATATTATAAAATGTGGGAGAAGACAGGTTATAAAAAGTATCATGATATCTCAGCCATAGAAAAGTAAATGAAAATTATTAATGTTAAAATTTGTCTTACTTCCCTGCCAGATCAAACTTGTATTTGGGGTAACTTTTTATGAATGAAATGATGTAAATGAAATTAATTAGTAGGAAGCAACTAAAATGATAGAAGGGAAAAGTCTAAACAGTTTTGCAAAGTAGAGTAGCAATAGGGGGGTTTCAAGTACGATAAGAAAGTTGGTATTATCAGGCTCAGACTGAAAAAGTAATGTTAGGTAAAATAGGTGGAAGAGCTTTTAATTTGTATTGTGAACATTATACATGACTTTCTATTTATTAAGCTTAGGCCTGTAGGAAAGTAAATTTTAGTACTGATAATCCTTGATAATATTTTTGCCTCATTTACTCTAATTTAAATGATAGAATTGCATAGATTTATTGTTTTCCTTATTGCAATGTGAAGTGTTGAATAATGTTTGTTTCCTAATAGATAAGACCTTTTATGAAAGCACACTTAAATCGAGATAAAGACAAAGAACTTTTAAAATTAACTCAGTACCTCAAGGAAATAGCAAAATTAGATGACTTTTTGGAGCTAAATCACAAATATTGGGAAAGGTAAGTGCTAATTGCTTATTCATTTCCTCTTTAATGAATGAAAAAATTATCTAGTGGCCCTGGTATATACATAACTTATAATTTTTATTTGTGTGAATTCTAAAAATTGTTCTTCTTCTCTTTTTTTTTTTTTTTTTTTTTCTTAAAGAGAGGCAGGGCCCCAGCCTGTCACCCAGGCTGGAGTGCAGTGGCGTGATCACAGCTCACTGCAGCCTCCAACTCCTGGGCTCCAGCCGTCCTCCTGCCTCCCCAAAGTGCTGAAATTATAGGCGTGAACCGCCATGCCCAGCCTAAGTATCTTCTGATCCAGTGACATCCCTCCGACAGTCGTCCCCGTTGTCTTGACGTCTGACTCGTTTATAAACGCACATCTCATAAACTCTGTAATACTCCTAGTAGAGAAGACTGGAGTGACTAGTGTACCTTCACGATGCCACCTGTAAGTTATTTTATGGCATCAGATAGGCCACTCCTTTAGGAACCACATGGGAATGTAATCCCTGTTCTCACACAGTAACGTAATGTCAGGATAAAATAAAATACGTTTAAAAATTTCCTGAACAGTGTTAAAAAATTACAAGTAACTTCTGTGTGTAGCAGAAAAAGTAGAAGACTTTATTCCACTGAAAAAACAGTTATTCTTGATTTTCTTTTCAGAGGGTAACTACTATTACCATCTTGATATATAGTCTTCCAGTCTTTTTTCCACGCATGAATGCATGCACAAATCTAGATACAGATAGCATGTTAGCATCAAGATTTGAGGCAGGGAACCTCTGGAGAAATGGAAGGGATTACTGTGTACTACAAATAATTTGAAGATCTGGTTCTAGTAATACAGCAGCAAAAGTAACTATTTGGGTAATAACACTTTGGCTTTTCAAATTCCACTTTTGGCTTTTCATATCACTTTGACACATAGCTTCTTATTAGAGTCTCATAACCCTAATAGAAAGATACGGCAGGCATTTTTATCCCCATGTGCAAATTACAGATAATGTAACTTAATCATAGAGATAGTAGATGCTTAGTGCAGTGCCACAAAGCGAGCACAGTATACCATAAAAATGTGTCCAAGAGCCGGGTGCCATGGCTCATGCCTATAATACTAGCACTTTGGGAGGCTAAGGTGGGAGGATTGCTTGAGGCTTGGAGTTGGAGACCAGACTGGACAACATATCAAGACCCCATCTTTATAAAAATAGGAAAATTAGCTGGGCATGGTGGTGTGTACCTGTATTCCCAGCTACTTGGGAGGCTGAGACAGGAGGATTGCTTGAGCCCAGAAGTTTATGATTATAGTGAGCTTTGATGACACCACTGCACTTTAGCCTGGGCAACAGAGCAAAATCTTGTCTCCATTTAAAAAAAAAAGTATCCAAGTTTGCTTATTTTAAGAACTCTTTCCCCACTCCCACATCACCAATTTTAGTAGTTGATAAATGTGAGAAATGGAGATAGAATTTTTAATTTAGTGGTAGATCCCAATTAAATAATATGAAGAAAAATTTGCTTAGTAAATTAACATCTTGCATCTTTTATACTCTTGATCAGAGTCCTAATTTAGCATCTTTGGCCAACTATCTTTATGTAAGAAAAATAAGATCTTTAAAATGGAGTTTTAGTTACATTTAGAAATTAAAGTACAATGAAGATAGTGACTTTTATATTTGTAAGGCAATGTGGAATGGTAGTTAAGGAGTGTAAGCTCTGCCACTTTCTAGCTATATGAATTTGGGCAAATTGCTTAAGTTGTTTGTGCCTATAAAATAGGAATAATTTCTAATAACAGTTCCTCATAGAGCTGTTATGAGGACTAAAAGAATTAGTAAATGTACTCAGAACAATGCTTGTTGACACATAATCAACAGATGTTAGTGATTATTAACCATACTCATCTTGAAGAATTTTGTCATTAAAATAAACTCCTTTGGGAGGAGAGTTAGGGTGTCTTCATGAATTCAGCATGGTACAGTTTTGACATCTTTATTTCTTGCAGGTATCTCTCAAAGAAGCAAGGACAGTAGTTACAGTTATACTGGCAGTTATTGAAGATACTTGAGATCCATGAACTTCTTGCTTTTATGCTCGAGATCATTATTCTAGTGCTGGACACTGAAGCAAATATCAGACTGCTTATACTTGGTCTTCCAGTTTTTTGTAAATTTAATTTTATATTTTCTGAAGATCATAGCAATATGCTAAAAAAAATTTTTTCCCCCGATATGAATATTCTGTTACTCTTCGAAAATATTTTCTCCAGCATTGATTACTGAGGGTTTTTTTTTTCCACACACACACACACAAAAAGTGGAAAAAATATATACTCAACAATGCCATTTTGTGACTTTGGAAACAAGTCATGTTTTTGTCTCATGTTATTGTCCGACTAAATCTGAGACCAAACCCATCTTGAAACTAATGCTTTCCCTTTAAAACCAAAAAAAAAAAAAAAATTTTTTTTTCAAATAAAGAACCTAGTTTGTTACGCTTAAAATTACCAAGAATTTTTTATTCCTTTGTCATCGACACAATTTCTTTTCTGTACTCTACTAGTTACATATCTGAATTCTGAGCTGTCTCTATTTGGTCGGTATGTGTGTGTTCTTTAATTAAAACTGGAAAAATGTCAGTCATAATACATCTATGTCCTAGTATGAGAAATAGAAAACATGAGATTGAAGAATAAAACTAAGGAACAACAGTGTCTCTTATCAGTGGCTAAGTGGAAGCTATTCTGCCTAAAACCATTGTCATAAAAACAGTTAAAGACAGTACATTTTAAATGGGTCATATTACTGATTCAGCCCTAAAAAGCATGAGCAAAAAGTTTTTGTTCTGTTCAAGATATATCTTGTCTAAGTGCTAACACTGTGTTTCAGTGAAAATATCTAGCCATAAGATTAAAAATATATATATTATTTACAGTGCTCAAGCCTGCAGATATGTAATGTGACCACTGTTTGTGTTGACATTGTTGCTTTATACAGTTCTTGTATTTGAAAGGAATTGATCCTTTTAAAGAAACATGGTGTATATTGTTCTTACAGGACTAATTTCAGTGGTGTAAATAATAAATATCTTTTCTTAAAACACTGGTTATTTGTTCCATATTGCCCCAAATATTTTACCTCTGCTGAAAATGAACATTAGGTTCAGGCAAGGACTTCTTGAAAAAAATTCGATCTGTATAGTGTCAAAGGTGTGTGTATTATTTTCTTTAAGAATTGGTCCTAGCAGCTAATTAGACATGCTAAATAACAGAATTTTAATAAGTACTATGTTTTCAGAAACATACACTATTTTCTTTGTGACAAATTATTATAAGAATATACAGTCCAAAAGAGTACAGTGCAGAAGAGTGAGAACTCTTAAATAATTAAAATGATTCAATTAAAATGTTTCTTAATTATGAAGCAAAATTTAAATATTTAAGGATAGAATAGAGTTTTTTAGAGTATTCATTTTATTGGTACATTTTCCCACTGTGAAAGATAGCTTGTTCCAAAGCAGGCACAGAAGGAGCTTAATCTTTTCAAGAAAACTGAATATTTAAAAATAAACTATTTAATGGCAATGCCAGTGTGAGGAAAGAGAAGATCAGCTGGAAAAAAAGTAAATTATTAAACATAGGTCAAGAAAGAGCAGACATTTTCTAAGTATAAGCTAAAATACAAAAATTAACCACAGGAAGCAAAGTAGGGCTTCCCCCCCCCCCCCCCCCCCAGAGCTAGGCTCTCACTCTGTTACCTAGCCTGGAGTGTAGTGGTATTTTACAATAAACTTACTGCAACCTCAAACAGACCCTCCTGCCACCACCTCCTAAAGCACTGGGAATACAGGCATGAGCCGCTGCTCCTGACCAGGTTCTTTAAAAAACATTTTCTGCCATTAGGTGGTGCCCAAGCCAAAGTTTATTAGCTGGTATGCTTAATTAAGCCACTTAGGGAGAAAACATTGTCACTGGTCTTACTGAGATAATCTGTTATGTGTGATCAATACCCTCATAGAGCATGGGAGTTTTAGTTTGCTGTATCTCGTGGCTTATTGAGCAGATTCATCCTGTATATGTGTCACACACACAACTGTGCCAGGAGATGACTTAATTCAGATTTATATTCTGGTGAAGCAGCAAGTTATTTTTATCAGATGTATGTTTCAAACTTTAATACAACTAGTATCTCACAAAGTATATTTATCCTAAAATCTATAGAACATTGTTAAATATTTGATTCAGAGGGAAATTTTGAGATCTAATATCCCCTCAGCTTGTTATGAAAATCGGTTATTGGACTGATGATATCTAAAGCAGCTATTCAGTTTAAAAGGCAAAGAATTAGTTACAGTAAGCAATGGAACATATTCTTTATTCGTGGAAAGTAAAATAGTTTGGGGAGAGGAAGTAGAGCTGGATGGGAATAGGGACTGGAATGAAGGATATGCAAAAAAATGGGAAAATGCAAATTACTTATATTTTAGGTTATAGATTGGTTTTTATGTAACAAGTGGTTGCTAAGAATGGTAATAAAACATGAATAGTGAATAAGCTTGTTAACGAGTTTTTCTCATCCCTCTTAATCAGCAATTCTCAAGGGACAAATTTTTTTAAGGATGAATAGTATTTCATTGTGTACATTTTAAAAATCCATTTATGTGTTGATGAGTACGTCAGTTGTTGCCATGTCTTGGCTATTGTGAATAATGATGCAATGAACATAGGAGTGCTAAGTATTTAGATCTTTAACCACTTCGGTACGGCCGGTGCTCACTGGCTGCGAAACCTTGCCCACAGCCGGCACTCATAGCCTGCACGATAGTTTGTCCTGTGCATTGACGATAAATCCGTTTTGCTCTTGTGTGATGATGAAAGCTTTAAAGCACTGAAAGCTTATTTTACTTTACAGGCAGCTTTACTTGTAATTAAATCAGAATAGGTAACATATACATATATGTTTTCATTACGTTATTTTTAAATGTTCACAATTTTATTTTGATAGATGAAAAATTAGAAAAATCATAGCACGGCTGTCGGCTAAAGTCGACGCTGGGCTGTGCACGTTCATCTGTGGCTATCGACTATAGTCGACGCTGGTACCGAAGTGGTTAAGAGAAATCTTTGGTGATTCGTTTCATGGTTTGGCAAAGACTTCTGAGAAATTAGTGCATTATAAGAACTGGAACAAATCAGTATCAGGCATCCTATAGGGCTAGAAAAGGGTGTCAAATATCTAGTAATGTCAGTGAGGTTCCATGTAGCATGTAAAATCTGAAAAATCTCTCACATTAATCATTTTTTTAACACTCTGGAAGCTTGCACTTAAATGCTAGTGTAAAGATATTTCCTGATATAAACTGTTACTTATTAAAATGATGGTTTCTTTCTGAAAGGCTTTAAAAGCTGAACTTGTGGCTTTTAAGACCATTTATAAACAGTAGGAAGACAAACCTTAAAAACATCAAAAACAAGGATTGCTAAGCTTTCGTGATATTTCCATAAGCCAATATGGCCACACTGAACACAAATTATGTATGCTAGAAAACAAAGATGGCGTTTCAGCTGAGACCCGAATGATCAGAGACGTTCAGAATATATGAAGAATATTGTGGACAGAGCTAAGAGCAAGTGGAAAGCCTTAAGGCAGGATCAAGCTATGCAGATTTAGGAAAGAGTGGGAGGTAGGCAGTGGCCTGATTGGATATGAGGTTGGAGAGGCAGGCAGAGCCCCAGGGAAAGGCAGGAGTTTGCAGATCACAGTAAGTTGGTGAATTCTAGGTGAAATGGGAGGAGCCAGTGGAGGGTTTTAAATATGAAATGACAATCTAATTTTTCTAACAGCCTTATTGAGACAGAATTTACATGCCAGAAAATTCACCCATTCGAAGTGTACAATGTTTTTCAGTATACTTACCGAGTTGCATGACCACAACCATGATCTAATTTTAGAACCTGATTTGTTTTTAAAAAGACCGTTCTGGCTCTCATGTGAGAACGGATTATAGAGGGGCAAAAGTAGAAATGACAAGACCAGTTAGGAGACTACTGATATAATCTAAAGGGGAGTTTTTCAAATTGACCGGAAGAAAGGATGCATTTCTTCACTCTTTCATTTATTTCATCATTTTCCAACCTCCTGGTGGGCCTCTGTGATGTACCAGACTCTGTTCAAGGACACTTCTTGAATGAGAGTCTTAGGGTTTCTTTCAGGGGAGGTAGTGAGAGAGTGATCTTTATATTTTTTATGGCTTGCGTTGGGGGAGAGGAGTTCTAGTTTCTATGATCCTCCTTGGAGGAGAGGTATTCTTGTTTCCATGACCTGCTTTGGAGAGAAATGGGGAAAGGAGCAAGGAGTGCAGAGAAGGTGAGAGGGAACTTAATGGGCCCTTCCAATCTTTTTCAGTTTAAAGTACTCAGCGTGCCAAAGCTTGGGGGTACTTGGGGGTACCATATTCTGAGCCCCAAAATCTTTAATAGCTATACATGATTATGTTTAAGGGCTATTTCTATTTGTTTAAGAACCACAATAATTTTACATTACATATAATCTCACACCCACAGGGAACAATGGTTAACATTGTGATGTACATCCTTCTAGGTTTTTTCCTATGTGTATATGCATTGATAAAAAATGTGCAAGAATGAGTAGATATGTCTCAGTGGCTCTCTGCTTGAATTAGTCCAAATGGTTATTGTTAGATCCAGGTAGTTGAAAGCTTCTAGAAGCAGAAACAACATTTCCATCCTTTTTATGTTCCTCCCAGGTACACCAGTAAGCTTTTGGATTTAGTAGATAGGTGACAAATGTGAGTTGAATTAACAAAGGAATGTATATACAAACTATAAAATAAGTGCTTATTTAATTGTCGTTATTTTTAACATTTGCTTCTTTAAATTCTTCCAACTGTGATGAGAGTAATGACAAAATATAACACATGTATTTATTTCCCTCTTCTTTTTGCATCCTCACTTATTGATTTTTCAATCTACCTTTTAGGAGGATGTATTGAAATAAGGAAAATATTTTTACACAGCTTATTAAAAGAAGAAATTTGTAAATTCTGGTTTCTAATATTGATGTTGGATGAGTGAACTACTATAGTTTTTTGTCTCCATAATGTATGAGAGATATTTTCATCCATCTCTTAAATGCATTCTGCCTTTAGTGTAATAGTAACTTGATTCATGTAGGCTACAAATGTCTTCACAAGAGAATAATAGGAGTGCACAGCGCCATATCTAAATGCCATAATTATTTCTCATAAATTGTTATTCTCAGGGGTTTCTGGGAGCTTAAGTCTAGATGATTGTCCACCTGATTAATAGGACACTGGTTGGTGTTGTACTGATGCTACCGAGCAGCAAATCATCTACAGCTAAGTGCTGCAATTTGCCTGCTGCCAACCAGTTCACTGAGTAACTAACTAAGCATCCACAGCCAGCCCTACGGTGGGGCGCGGGGAATTTGTGTGGGAGCCACACATCTTTAAGGAGGTCCTTTCAGGGACACTGGGCACTGAAACTTCTCAAATGGTGCCCCAGACGAACGCATATCATCATGGCTCTAACAGACAGCTCAGTGTACATGAAGAGACAGTGGGATCTGCGAGGCGGTCCAGGTCAGGGATGAGCCTTTAGTCGCAGGATAAGGGGAATTCAGCTGAGTCATTGTTTTCGGGCCCAAAACAATCTGAAAATACCATCTGGGAGCAGGAGGCAGGGCACAGCCCTGTTGGACATAATATTCTCTAATACTGCTGTTTACCCCATCAACCCCGCAAGGACAGTCTCTGACTCCAGTCTGCTAAAAAAGAAAGTTGTCTCGTGTTTGGTGAAGTAATCAGGGGAGTGACATCTCGTCACATTTGCCATATTCTGTTAGAGGCAAGTGACAGGTCCCACCCACACTCAGGGGAGGGGATTATACAAAGCGGTGAACATGAGCGGGTAGAGTCATTGACAGTTATCGTACTGCTTGTCTGCCCCAATCTGAAACCTATTCTGTAACGTTGGTGCAGAAATACCTACTTCACAGGGTGGTTATATGGATTCAAAGCGAGATAACATAGACCAAGTATTTGTATGGTTCCTGGCACATAGTAAACTTTCAATAAATGTCATCGATGATAATGATTGGTGGTAACCAGTGGATATCCTGGTAAATACCTACAATCTTCTTAAATCATGGAGTCCTTGTAAGAACTTATTAGAGTATGATAAAAATTCAAGTTTTGAACTTGAATCTGTCGAAGGATAGCAGTCAACTCAGTTATCTGTGAGGCATGGAGAGGAGTGGATGAAATTGATTATTGAAGGCAGGACACAATTCAGGAAAATATCTAACTAGACTTTGACATAAAGATTTTTTTTCTTCCCTTGATTGGTTTGCCCAAGCATATTATTCCATATTACAGAGTACTTTAATTACTAGTTTACTTAACTATTTCCCCATGGATGGACACTTTGAACCTAGTTCTTACTATTATTAGCAATGCTGGCTGGGCGTGGTGGCTCACGCCTGTAATCCTAGCACTCTGGGAGGCCGAGGCGGGTGGATTGCTCAAGGTGAGGAGTTCGAAACCAGCCTGAGCAAGAGCGAGACCCTGCCTCTACTAAAAATAGAAAGAAATTAATTGGCCAACTAAAAATATATACAAAAAATTAGCCGGGCATGGTGGCGCGTGCCTGTAGCCCCAGCTAGTCGGGAGGCTGAGGCAGGAGGATCTCTTGAGCCCAGGAGTTAGAGGTTGCTGTGAGCTAGGCTGATGCCACGGCACTCACTCTAGCCTGGGCACAAAGTGAAACTCTGTCTCAAAAACAAAAAACACCAAACAACAACAACAACAAAAAAACAATGCTACAATGGACATCCTGCTATATATACTCTTGTGCACTTTTGTGTTTCTGCAGGAAGAAGTTTTACAACCATTCATTAAGAGCTTATTACATATCAGGCGGTGAACAAGACACATGAGAAAAGAAAAGAACTTTTATCTGAGGAATGTGAGTCTTTTTAGATTATCAGGCACAGAGAGATGTTAAAATGAGGCACCAATCACTTCCTACTCCCCCCTTGGAGCTACGTATCCATCTCTTGAAACCACTTGCTATTTCCTCAGATAGCTATTAATTAACCTAATAATGCCCTTCTGGGCACTATCACCCACACCCGGTAGTTTGACAATACATAGCCAGTCACTCATCAATGTTATTTTTGTAAACCAATGGGATTTCCTGACAAACAACTTTGTATCAGCCCATTCTCTGTCCCCCCTTTTTTAACTTTAAAAATCCACTTGTACCTGCTGCTAATTGGAATATATTTTCAGGGTAACTTGAATCTATGCTCCCAGGTTGCAGTCCTCAAGCTTGGCCCCAATAAACTATTTATAGGAATTTTGCCTCAGCTTCTTCCTTTTAGGTTCATGGTGGCATATCAGTGCAATCGAATATTGGTCACCAATAAGAGGAATGGCATTCTATAACAGGTATGAGAACCTTGAGAACATGCTAAATGAAAGGAGGAAACTGGTATTAACTGAGCAGCACCTAAGTGGACACATAGGTACTACAGTAATAGGGTATTGGGCAGGGGGGAGCGGGGAGGAGGGCGGGTATATACATACATAATGAGTGAGATGTGCACCATCTGGGGGATGGTCATGCTGGAAACTCAGACTTGGGGGGGGGGGGGGGGAAGGGCATTTATTGAAACCTTAAAATTTGTACCCCCATAATATGCTGAAATAAAAAAAAAAATAAATGAAAGAAGGAAGTCACAAAGGACCACATATTATCTAATTCCATTTATACGAAATGTCCAGAATAGACAAACCCACAGAAACAGAAAGTAGAGTAACACCTGGGATTGGGGGTTGACAGCTAGAAGGTGCTGGGTTTCTTTTTGGGGTATTGAAAATATTCTAAAATTTACTGTGGGGATACATGCACAACTCTGTGAGTATATTAAAAGCCATTGAATTATACACTTTAAAGGGTCGATTGTATAGTATGTGAATTATACCTCATCACAACTGTTCAAGATTGGCGTTCAGATTGTAGAGTTGGAACAGTGAAGTCAAATATGACGGTTTGCGTATTTGAGTAACTTTTCATATTTAAAAGTGAAACTTTTCCCTTTTTGTGGATTTCAAGTCGAATGTAATGTAGGAGGTGGAGAACTTTCTACCCTCTGAAGGTTTGATAATTGAGTCTAGGAAGTAAACTGACAGTATACAGATTTCCAGGAGCAAAACCATTTTAATTGTGTGCATATGGACAGGAGTCCCACAAAATAGGAGACCCAAAAAAGGTCCAGATGATTAAAGTTTACGTAGCACCCTGAGCTACAGAAAGGAACAGAGGCTTGGGCTTTTTTGAGGGGTGGGGAGGACACAGTTATGGGAGGGTGAGGGGAGGAAATGTGTGGTGAACAAAGGCCAAGTAACAAAAGTTGGTCCTCAAAAGAACAGGCCTGACCAAGTCTGTCTGGGTGTGGGGCGTGGGGCGGACCTTCATCCTCTTCTCCTGTGACACAGTAAATCTTCCCTAATTGATGAGATTCCTGGGAAGGAAAGTTCAGAAAGAGCCCTCCCTGTGCTTTGGAGGAGAAAGAGGGGTGAGGGACAGGAGGGCAGAAGGTCAGCAAGACTGTGGTTCTCCTTTAGTTCAAAGCACCCAGCATGCAAAGCACCATACTTCCGAGTGTCGTTTTCTGAGCCCCAACAATAAACTCACACATTTGCATATTTGTGTGCACTTGCCTTTTGAAGGTCAGGAGTTAGTATTTTTCTTACCTAGTGAAGTTTCAAAATTTACGGAACTGAAATTAGACTTAAATTTTAAAATGTATTTGGGTAAAGAAAAAATGCGTAGTAAAATCATTTGAAAGTAGACCGTGAATAATTCTGGAAAGTGATAGAACACTGGCAGTTTTTAGATTAATATGATGATCGAGTTAAATGCAATTGATGTTCCCCTTGCTCTTTCTTCTCTTACTGTCGATTCTTCCAGTAGAAAGAGCTGACTGCCTAAGTACAGGTGGTGGGGTTGTTCTCTGCTCATCAGAGTCAGTAGTAATAAAATTCAGTTGCTTGGATCAACCAAGCATGTCCTGAATTCTGACCTTTTCAGTACAAATAACATTTTTTGCATGATTAAGTCTGTACAATTTGTTCCAAAACATTACCCTGCAAAGCAGGCTGATCCGTGCCTGGACAGCTACCCTGAGCTTGGTCCTCGTGATTTGTGGACAAAGATCTGGAACACGGAGGGCTTGTACAGAGTAGACCATGGATTGGTTCAAGCACAAATGACCACCCGGAGATGCACATAGAAAAGTAGCAGTCCTCCACGCCTTGGGTTTTCTATGACAACTGCGCATCAGAGCTGAAGAGCCACAGCTTGTAGGCCAAGGCATGTCAATGCATTTGCGAACTCTAGAGTCACTATTAGAAAGTCTTTCGATCCAATGTATGTGCAGTGTTAAGAGAAAATCTTTAGATAAGTTAAATTTATCTGATGCTGATTTATTTTTTTTTAAAAAATAAGATAAAATAAATGCAACAGAGTTTAATTGAGCAAAGAATGATTTGTTAATTGGGCAGCTCTCAGAACCAGCAGGGGTTCAGAGAATTTCAGTACACATGGCATGGTCAGGCAGCATTTATGTACAGAAAATGGCAGTGAGGTAGAGATAGCTTGTTTGATTATAGCTCAGCATTTGGCTTATTTGGGCATGGTCTGATCAGTTGGTAACCTATGATTGACTGAAGCTCAGTTGCTGGGTTTGGCTGAGACTCAGCTATTTGTTACAGAAGTACATGCCTAAGTTAGTGTTCAGTTAGTTTACATGCTTTGAGTTAGGTTGCAGTTCATAACATAGGGACTCAAGGTACAGAGGCAGTGTCAGGCCAAGTTTAGTTTAGTTTAACAGTGAGTAGGGGGGCAGATATCAGTTTCAGAATCATGGCTGATTGGACGACATTTTCAGTTTCTTGATGTCTTGAGCAGGGTGATCTTTTCCTCCTCCAAGTCCCCCAAATAGCACCCCCATCTTCACTGACACAGCAACTCTAAGAAGCGTCCTTTTATTTTTAAATACATGCTGAGGAAATCAGAGAAACCAAAAGAATCGATTTTTTTAAAAAATCTAAGATATAACCATTAACTTTGGCATATGTTGGTGCTATCTAACAGAAGTAGAAGGTGAATGACAAATAGGAGCCACATACATGACTAAAAATTTTCTCGTATCCATGTTTAAACAGGTTAAAAGAAATAGGTGAAATTAATTTTAACGATACTTTAGCTTAATACATGTGAAATATTAGTTCAACATATAATCGACTTAAAAACTATGAATGGGATATTTTGCATTCTTTGGTACTGTCCTTGAGACCCAGAGTGAATTCACGTGTATAGCACATCTCACCACGCGTGCTCAGTAGCCTCTGGGGCTGGTGCCTTTTGTACTAAACAGCACAGATGAGTGTGTGTCGTGGGCCTTCACCCTAAATTTGGTTCAGATGTGACACCAACGGAGGGTACACCTAGGCTTTCTTAGCAGCTTGCCCAGGTGCGGCTGTGGGGCAGACGGGTAAGAGAGAGGTTTAAAAGCTGTCAGCAGTCCCATATTAAAAAAAAAAAAAAAAAAAATTAGAGTCAGACTCTTTTTTTTTTGAGACAGAGTCTCACTCTGTTGCCTGGGCTAGAGTACTGTGGCATCAGCCTAGCTCACAGCAACCTCAAACTCCTGGACTCAAGCGATCTTTCTGCCTCAGCCTTCCAAGTAGCTGGGACTACAGGCATGTGCCACCAAGCCTGGCTAATTTTTTTCTATATATTTTTACTTGGCCAATTAATTTCTTCCTATATTTTGGTAGAGACAGGGTCTCACTCTTGCTCAGGCTGGTTTCGAACTCCTGACCTTGAGCAATGCACCCGCCTTGGCCTTCCAGAGTGCTAGGATAACAGGCGTGAGCCACCGCACCCTGCCGACTCACACTCTTAATGTATGTATATAAAATTATATTATATATTATATTGATATTTATCTCTGTGTGTGTATCTATCTACCTTCCTATCTATCTATCTAAAATATGTATAGTATTCTTCCAGATGAGGAAAAATATCAAAAAATGCATGTTAAAAAAAAATTGAGTCAGGGAGGAAAGATAGATTGGAAAGTACTAAAAGCTTAAGACCGAGCAAAAGAAAGCTGTGTGCATATAGCAAACGTGGGCCGGTTTGGGAGCAGACATGCAGCAACCCCTCCCACTAGCACACGGCGCCCGATCATTGTCCCTAAAATAGAAAGTTACACTTGCTGCTCCTTTTCCTGAAATGTGCCTCTCCCCAGCACCAATGCCACAGGGCTCTTCCTTCACTTCTTTGAGCTCTTTGTTCAAACCCTACCTTGTCTACTTCCTCTGAGGAGTTTTCCTTGTTCTATGTTATCTAAATTAGAGGTTTCTCCACCCCTGTGAGTCTCAGTCCCTTTATTCGACTTGATGTTTCTGCAAAACAGCTACCACTTCTAGGATTTGTTGCTTGTTTGTAGTCTGTCTCCCCTGGTGAAACTGGAAGCTGGAGAAGGTAGGAGTTTGGGGCTGTTTTGTTCATTGCTTTGGCCCCAGCATTTAGCAAAGAGGCTGGCAGACAGTAAGTTCTCAGTAAATGTTTGTTGAATGCATGCGTGATGGATTAGGAGAAAGCAACGGGGAGAGGAGCTGGAAAAGAGGAGCAAGAAGCCTGCACCGTTAGTACAAATAAGTGTTTTTATAAAATACAGGTCATGATTTTCCTTTTTTAAGAAAAGCAGTTTTGTTTTCAAGTGCCAAGAATAACATTAGGCTAACTAAGGATTTCTGGGATGCTTTGGGATTTGTTTTAATGAATAGACGGAAATTGTATCTATTTTGCATTAATTTTTATGTGTAAATGGGTACATCTAAATTGTATAAAAGCAGTTCTCTTGAATAATTTAAACATCCTCTTCACCGTGCAAAGCATTTAGCACACTCGTCTCTCAAAGATTCTATTAAGGGGAACTAAAATCATAAGGTTTAAATGCAAAATAAAGGAGGCTTTTTTCTTTATGCGGGCACATAAGTGACTGCCTCAGAACTGGGCAGACTTAGGAGTCACATACCTGGGATTCCGGGAAGCAAATACGATGGTCTCTGATAACATCAAAAGCTAGGGATGTTTTATTAAGAATAATATAGGAAGAATAAAGAATTATTTTGTACAGTAGAATCCAAACAAATAAATGTTGAAGGAAAGAATGGAAATAGAAAATCACCATTAGGCAAAATTATTGCTGTAAGGGAGTATCACGGTATTAACATAGTCTCGGTCGGGTGTGGTGGCTCACGCCTGTAATCCCAGCACTCTGGGAGGCTGAGGTGGGAGGATGGCTCAAGATCAGGAGTTCGAGACCAGCCTGAGTAAGAGCGAGACCCTGTCTCTACTAAAAATAGAAAGAAATTAGCTGGCCAACTAAACATATATAGAAAAAGTTAGCCGGGCATGGTGGCGCATGCCTGTAGTCCCAGCTACTCGGGAGGCTGAGGCAGAAGGATTGCTTGAGCCCAGGAGTTTGAGGTTGCTGTGAGCTAGGCTGACGCCACGGCACTCTAGTCTGGGCAACAGAGTGAGACTCTGACTCAAAAACAAACAAACAAACAAACAAACAACACCATAGTCTCAAAGTGTCTCTCCACAAAGTATATTAATTACAAAGGAAAATATAGTATTACTGGGAGAATCCTGGTGGAGGCCACCTGAACCAAGTGATCCAAGTTAATGTCACCAGCACTGAGACACATCAACTTCGTGCCTCTCCTGATGTGACACATTGAGAGGGGCACGATATCCTGGTGTGGGGCTTCTTGACAAAATCACAGAACCCAAATTTAATCATGGGGAAACACCAGACGAACCCAAACTGAGGGACATTTTGCAAGGTCACTGATCACGGCTTTTCAAAGGTGTCAAGGTCATGCAGGAGGAAGGAAGACCGAGGCACTAACTGCCTTAGATTTGAGGTGATTATAAGAACAAGAAACAAAATGCAATTTTGGATCCTGGAGCAGAAAAAACATCGGTGGCAAAATCTAAGTACAGTCTACGTATTAGGTAATAGAATTGTATCAACAGTAATTTCCTGGGTTAGATAATTACGATGAGGTTATGCTAACATTTGGGAAAGCTGGAGATGGTAACACGTCCCATGAACTAATACGTCTGTGAACTATTTATTTTTGCCACATTTTTGTAAGTCTGAAATGACTTGAAAATGAAAAGTTAAAAAGAAAGTGAGTGTATTTACTTGGTAATCTAACAACAAGCATAATAATGTTAAAAGTAATAATATTCGTTGTTATTGGTACCTCAAAGGGTGACCTTATTTGGGAATGGGGCTGTTGCAAAGGTGATTAGTTAAGATGAGGTCACACTGGAGTGGAGAGGGCCCCTAATGCAATGCAACTAGAGCAGGTGTCCTCAAACTACAGCCCTCGGGCCACATGCGGCCTGCCGAGGATACTTATCCGGCCCACCGGGTGTTTTTGCCTCTGCTGCCTGTCCTGCTTAGCAGCCGACTCATCCCGGGCCCACAGTGCGCATGTGTGGAATGTGCACCGCACTCTCCAACAGCCCTCCAACGGTCTGAGGGACAGTGAACTGGCCCCCTGTTTAAAAAGTTTGAGGACCCCTGAACTGGAATCTTCATTAGAAGGGGAAATTTGGACGCAGACACGCACACAGGGACAAAGCCATGTGAAGATGGAGGCGGAGATTGGGGCGATGCAGTGGCCGCCAAGAAACCCAAAGATTGCCAGCAGGCCACCAGCAGCTAGGAGAGGGGCATGGAAGATTCTCAGAACCCCTAGAAGGAACCAGCCCTGCTGACACCTTGGTCTCAGACTTCTAGCCCCGAGAACTGTGAGGCAATGGATTGCTGTGGTTTAAGCCACCCAGTTTAGTACTTTGTTGCAGCTGCCCTAGGAAAGCGATGTACTAGTTAATGTTTATTGAAAACTTACAACATGCATGAGGTCCCATGTTGAGCTCCTCGTATGCATTTCATCCACATTTCATCTTCACCCCGGCCCTTTGCAGTAGGTGCTATTATTCCTCCCAATTTATAGTTAAGAGAATTGATGCAGAGTGGGTAAGTAACTTGCCCCAGGTCACACAGCTAGTAAAAGGCAGAGTGAGTTAGAACCTTAACCGTCTGACACCAGCATATTCCTAACCATTACACAACTGCTTACTTCTCCTGACTTCCGATCCCATAGATTTCTTATGGGATATGAAATGGTTGCCTTTGATTCATTTCTCTCTATACGTCATCTATAAATTCCAGGAATGACAAATAGTCACACACACACACACACACACACACACACATGGACGCCAAATCCTGTTTCCTTACTACTCATTCCTCCACAAGCACCCCCCAGCCTGGTGGAATCAAATATCTGCTTGTTAGTCCTCCCAAGAAAGTGCCTTAATCTAACTCCAGGAAGAAAATCCACATTCAAAGAGAGCAACTCATTTAAGTGAAGATTTGGGATTACATCTAGACATGTGAATTTTGAGGGATTGCATTCTGGGGCACTGGGCCTACCTAAGGAAAGCAGAGAGCAAAGCTTTCCTCTATTTTACAGCAAAGAGTCTAAGGGAATTGCCCATGGGTTTCATTCATTTGCCTTCTTGAGTTATTCCTTCATTCGATTAATCTTAATGGAGCATCCCTGGGCGTCTTGGCACCAGGCTCAGCCAGCATGACTTGGAGAAAACAGTCCCAGTTTTCAGTTAATCTCTTATTTAAGGTTGTCCCAAAGCAAAAAGGTGGAGGTGAAAGCTTTTAAAGGCAAATCCCCACAGCCCAACTCTTAACCCCTTTTCCCTCAGGCTTCCTCTTCTGAGTGACCGAGGGTCATTTTCCTGCATGAGCTGCTGAGCCCCGGCCTGGGTCTGGCTCATGGGCTCTGGACCCATTCTTCCAAGCCTTAGTGGACACCCCCACTGGTTGTCCCGTATATGTGTCCACAGACATAAAGTGGAGCTCATCATCTTCATTCCCTCATCTTTGTTCCTTCCTCAACTCCAGTCTGCTCCTCCTCTCTCAGTGAATGCTTCCACGGATGGCCAAGCCCATCAAGTCAGAAGTCTCCAAGTTCTTTGGAAGTAGGGACTATGTCTGTTTTTGCTGAGGCAGTATCTTGTGTCTTGCTCAGTCCTTGGAGCGTGTCCTGTGAAAGGTGTTGAATGAATGAATGAATGAATGAATGAGTGGCCTTCAGCCTTGATTCTTCTCTTTCTCCACTATGTCCAGTCAATAAGTCCTGTTAATTTTCTCCTTCAAAGTGGCCCACTTATCCTTATCCCCACCAGCATTTTCCCAGTCCAAAGTGTCATTCCTCTTCCCCAGACCACTACTGTGCCCTTTATCTGGTCATCTTGCCTTTTCTCTTGCCACCTACCAACCTGTTCTTCCTGTAGCAACAGCAGTGATCTGTTAAAAACAGAAATTGGACCCCATCATTTCTCTGCTTATAACCCTGCAATGGCTCTCTGTTGCCATCGTGATAAATCCCACACTTGGCATTTGAGGACCCACCCGATTTAGTTTCTATTTATCTCTTTATCCTTTTCATCCTTCTCCTCTTCCTTCCCTTCTCCCACACGATGCTTCAGCCAAATGGACTCTCTGCTGGTCTCCAAATATAACATGTCTGTCTCTCTTCCAGATTTGTGATCCTCTTGTTCCCTTTACCTGGTAATTCCTCTTAATTCTTCTTCTTCTTTTTTTTTTTTTTTTTTGAGTCAGAGTCTTGCTCTGTCACATGGGTTAGATGCCCTGGTGTGAACCTAGCTCACAGCAACCTCCAACTCCTGGGCTCAAGCCATCCTCCTGCCTCAGCCTCCCGAGTAGCTGGGACTACAGTCAGGCACCACCATGCCCAGCCACTCTTTCTATTTTTAGTTGTCTGGCTAATTTCTTTCATTTTTAGTAGAGACAGGGTCTTGCTCTTGCTCAGGCTGGTCTTGAACTCCTGACCTTAAGCGATCCTCCCGCCTCAGCCTCCCTGAGTGCTAGGATTACAGGCGTGAGCCAGCACTCCTGGCCCCATTAGTACCAATTTGATGGTGAGTGCATGTGGTGCTTTTTTTCTATTCTTGTGATACTTCGCTTAGAAGAATGGGCTCCAGCTCCATCCAGGATAATACAAGAATGGTAGTTCACCATTTTTTAAAAATGTAAGCCATTTTTAGTAGGCTTTCTCTTACTTGCAGCCCAAAGCATTACAATTGACAACTCAGTGGAGCCTTTTTCCCTCACCTATGCTAACACCACACTGTACTGTCCTTTCTAGGCTGTGAGAGCTTGGAGGGCAGTCGACCTGCCCACTTTGTTCATGCATTCTCTCCTGCACCTCACTAGTGCCTGCCTTAGTAAACCCTTAGTGACTGTTTGCTAACTGAATGACTGAATGGACGGATGAATGATGAATGGACGATGTACTAGTTAATGTTTATTGAAAACTTACAACATGCATGAGGTCCCATGTTGAGCTCCTTGTATGCATTTCATCCACATTTCATCTTCACCCCGGCCCTTTGCAGTAGGTGCTATTATTCCTCCCAATTTATAGTTAAGAGAATTGATGCAGAGTGGGTAAGTAACTTGCCCCAGGTCACACAGCTAGTAAAAGGCAGGCACTTTTAATTCCTTCAATTTCCTGTATTCCAAGCACCTACGTCTTTCACCATGCCCGTGGCTGCTAGGTATGGTTATGCAGGTTGTGTCCTGCACAAGGGGACCTGGCTGAGGGGGCAAGTGGAGGCTGAAATCAAGCCTTGCACCCTGGCACAGGGCCGTGTCTACCTGGAGGAGGGCCAGCTTTGCTCTAATTAGCACCGAGTTGCCGGGGGTCTTGTGGCAGCGCAGTGGCAGTGCACGTCCTGACTTTCTGGTCTGAGAGGTGCAGTCCCTCGCTGGTTCTTTTCCACCCTCCCACGCAGTGGAGCAGAGAATCCTTGTGGGTTTCCAACATCATGTTCCAGGGAGATGGGCAACTATTTTGAGAAGCTAATTAGTGTTAAAGTGCTTGTGGGAACTCTTAAGTTTTAATGCACTGCTCCTCTCTGGTGATAGACTGGTCATTTGAATGGCGATCTTCTGGGAATTTTGACTTAATATAACAGGAACAGCCACAATAGGAGTCAGGAGATCCTGGTTCAAATTTGAGTCCTGGCATGAATTGGGCTCTGGGTGTCAGGGCACCAACTCTGGCCTTCAGTTTCCTCATCTATCAAGCTAGAGGTTCTCAAACTGTCTCCTCAGCATTTAGGGGTGCGGAGGAAGGGCCTTCGGGCTCTCAGTGGTGAATGGGGGGGGGGCTGAGTGGGTGGGAGGCGTCAGCCAGAGCAGCTCTGCTTTTGTCTGCTCTACATACAGGACTTTATAAAACATTACTCTTTAATTATGCAACAACTATACTAACATAGTCTCCCTGTGAGAAATTAGGACATTGCAGACACAACTAAAGCCTTTCGGCTACCATCCTCCCCACTCCCTGTGTATGTTGGGATTTCATTTAAGGTTTCCATTTGAACAAAGGAACCCTGATTTAAACAAGTTGGGGGACCATTGTTCTGGCTAGCTTCTAAGCACCGCAAACATGCAACACAGAGAGATTTTAGAGAAATGGGCGAGCCACAGCTGGAGAATGTTCTAGAAGGTCGAGAAGAAACCCATGCAATGGTTTGCTGAAATAGGGCATTGCTCTGGGTGCTGTGATTCCGGGGAGATGTCACCGCTGCGTGCTGGCAGAGTGCCCAGGAGAGGGCTGGAGGGTGGGAGGATATAGCTTTCTGAGTTAGGACTGGAAGGCTTGTGTACATAGCCAAAGCCAACCCTCATCTCCATGGGGAGGGAAGAAGAGGTAGGATTTAGGATTGCCTTTCCTTTTTAGCCTGACTTTAGGAAAACAACAACCGCAACTCACATTTGTTGTGGGCTTGCTAGATGCTAGGTGCTGTGAGCCTTGTCTCGTTTAACTCCCATAGCACCCTGGGAGGTGGTGGCACTATTGGCATACTTGTTTTAGAGGTGAGGAAACTGAGGCACAAAGAGATTGGGAATTGCTAAGAGCTCATAGCTGCTAAGTGGGAAATTGGGGTGTGTAGCAGGCCGCCCTGCCTACAAGATCAGCCTCACAGGCTGTGCTCTGGGCCCTTGGCAGGCCTCACTTGCTTGCTGTCTTCCGCTTTGTTGCACCTCTTTGGTTTTTGGGTGTGGGAAGGAGGAAGCTTACTGAACACTGGTTTGCCCAAGATTTGTCCCCAATCTTCCTTCTTTCTAAAACCCCAGGGCCAGTGGCAGATCATCCAGTTCCCCGGAATCCCCTGGCTCTTGGTTAGCTCCTTTTGCAAGCAGCTGGGGACAGCGCTGGGGACAACGGTGGGCTGGGGCGCAGGACCTGGAAAGACGGTTTGTGCTCCTTATGAAAAGGGACACGGGGGCTTACTGAGCAGCTGCAGAGCCCTGCAGCGCGGCGCACGCCAGCATCCCCCGCTGCAGAGGCTGCGCAGACCGCGGCGGGCGGGCGGGCTGCCAGAACGCCCCGGCGCCCCGGAGCCCAGGCCTGCGTGAAGGTAAATGCAAATCAGCTCCGCAGAAGGCGGGTGCTCAGTATGCGCGCCTGCTTTCCTCCGCCTGCAGCATGAATGCTGATTTTATTTTTGCATTTTATGAGCCTGAGAGAGGGAATTCATTTTCTTGGTATAATACGACTCTCTGGAGAAAGTCTTGTCCAAATGCATTTTGCTCACAAACGCTGTCCTGGAAGAAGGGCTGTAATGAAATGAAATAAAGATGATTTAAGTCTGATTTATAGGAAAGGTGAGTTGGTAGGTTGATGCCAAATTATTACATCCAGGGAGGTGAAAGGGAATGAAAGTGCTCCTCCCAGGAGCTGGGAACCTTTGCAAAAGGAAATATTTATGGTGCACCTACCTTGATCCCAGCCAGGCTATATTTTATCATAGTCACCATGCTTTCCCTGCTGTTTCTCACCAGATTGTACAATCTCTGAAGGCAGGAATTGGGTTCATCGCATCTTGATATTCCCCACGTGGGGATGTTTTTGCAATTTTACTGATAAGAAACGAATTTTACACTGAAGAGGCTTTTTTTTTTTTGAGACAAAGTCTCACTCTGTTGCCAAGGCTAGGGTGCCGTGGTGTCAGCCTAGCTCACAGCAACCTCAGACTCCTGGGCTCAAGCAGTCCTGCTGCCTCAGCCTCCCAAGTAGCTGGGACTACAGGCATGTGCCACTATGCCCGGCTAATTTTTTCTGTATAGTTTTAGTTGACCAATTAATTTCTTTCTATTTTTAGTAGAGACGGGATCTCGCTTTTGCTCAGGCTGGTTTCGAACTCCTGACCTCAAGCAATCCACATACCTCTGCCTCCCAGAGTGCTAGGATTACAGGTGTGAGCCTTCGTGCCCAGCCTGAAGAGGCTTTTAAATCTCAGTGGGCTGAGCCACGTCTTCCCCCACAATCCCCCAAACCAAGCCTTCCTTTGGTTTCTCTGTAGGCTGATTAATGGTCCCTCTGTAACAACCCAGGGCTCAGCGACACCAAGGTAACAACCACCCCTCCATCCTTCAACCCCTCAAAAAGCACAGGGTCCAGAAAGATGCTGGATTCAGGCTCTAAGTGGTATGATAGATCAAATAACAATAAGCTTTTACTGAGTACTTACTGTAGATCAGGAACTTTCCTAAGCACTTTCCGAGCATTTATTCATTGAATCCTCACAACCACCCTATGAGGTAGATATTATTATTGCTCCATTTTAAGGATGGCAAAACTGAGTCTTTTTTTTTTTTTTTTTTTGAGACAGAGTCTCACTTTATTGCCCAGGCTAGAGTGAGTGCCGTGGCGTCAGCCTAGCTCACAGCAACCTCAATCTCCTGGGCTCAAGCGATCCTACTGCCTCAGCCTCCCAAGTAGCTGGGACTACAGGCATGTGCCACCATGCCCGGCTAATTTTTTCTATATATATTAGTTGGCCAATTAATTTCTTTTCTATTTATAGTAGAGATGGGGTCTCGCTCTTGCTCAGGCTGGTCTCGAACTCCTGAGCTCAAACGATCCTCCCACCTCGGCCTCCCAGAGAGCTAGGATTACAGGCTTGAGCCACCACGCCCGGCCAAAACTGAGTCTTTAAGACGTTAAGCGACTTGTTCCAAGACCACAGACTGGTTGGTGGAAATAGCTACCATTTGCCAAGTGCTTCCTGTGGGCCAGGCGCTGTGCCAATTGTATTAAATTAATCCTCTCATTTAATGAACCCTTAAGAAGTGGCCTCCAGTACTTAAAATTTCAAGCATTTGGTCCTCTGGAGACTAGAGAGAAACCATGTGAAGGCAGGGTCATGTTCACCCCTGTATCCGGAAAGTTGAGGATGGTGTCAGGGAAAGAGCCCCAACTCCAAAAATATTGAGTGAAAGAACAGCAGAGGTGCTTTCCTGTGGGGTCCCCCGAACGTGCCACCTCCCTCTTCCCACCCCTGCCCCCCTCATCCTGGCCACAGTGTCCTCATCCATAGTAATGGGGGTGAGAGTTTCTTCTTCTCAGTGAGGTTGGGACCTAATGAGACAGCTTCTATTATATGACTGCATTTGGCCCTTAGTTTTCTCACTTTCTTCTTGGACTAAGGAGATGACTGACAGATCCTTAATGGTACAACCCTTGTAGATTTCAGAGGGGGGCCTGCAAATCGATGTCTTCCATGGCTCCTGCACAGCACAGAAGTCAGGGAGCCAGGTATCCCCAGGGCCCCATCAAATGTGCCATGGCTTCTCCAGCCTCGTGCCAGCTGTGAGTGGCAGAACCAGGTTTTCTGAAACCCAACCCTAGGTTCCTTTCTGTGCTGACCTGGGTCTGTTTTCTGCCTTGACCCACAGCCTCTCACAGATGGGGCTCTGGAAGTTTAGGAGAATGTCTTTAATTTTTGGATTAATTATTTAAATTATTTGTCTGAGCTCTGCCTAGGCTGGCCAGAAGTTTTGGGAAAGGGCCTCAGTCCTCTGTGCTTATGAAATATGATTATTTATTAATCTTTTCTGATTAGCATTGTTACCCAGGAAGTGCTTTGGTAACTCTAGATGAAAGACTCTGTAAGAGGACAGATAGTTGTTATTAACCAACCCATGTGCTGTTAAGTGTGAGCTCATAGCACACGATGTTTCAAAAATTAGAGTAGGATGACAGAGATGTCACACCATTTCTCCAGGCCAGGGGCAGAGTGGGATAAGAGCTGTAGGGGACACTTAAAATCCAAATGTAAGCAAATGTACTTATTACAATTACTCTGAATTGCAGGGAAGCCTGGATGTACACACCTGGATTTTTAAGATAGCAGAGAATTGGACTGCATTCTCTCTGATCCCACTACATGCTCTTTCCATGGGAGGCACCAGAGAGGAATGGGCAAGCACTTTGGGCTGAAAGTGCTTCTCTGTTGAGTCTTCTTGGGTGACCCCAAGTTACACAGATCCTTCTCATTCTTATCCCAGGGCACCATATATCCTGAACATTTTAGCCTTTAATGGTATTGAAGTTAACTTTTCATGCTTTTCTTTTAAGCAGGGCCAGGAGTGGACACTCTTTGGGGGAGGCAATACAAGGTTTATTGAAACTCCCCAACCCCAAGGGCTAGCAGATGTCCACACACATGGCAAACCCTCAAGAAATGCCAGAGCTGGAACTGTGGGATGGGATGTCTATGGCTCTACCAGGTTAGAGTTGTATTCCACCATTTGGGGCCAACCAGTAGAG
The DNA here is from genome assembly GCA_008750895.1 of Mirza zaza. Classification (NCBI taxonomy): domain Eukaryota; kingdom Metazoa; phylum Chordata; class Mammalia; order Primates; family Cheirogaleidae; genus Mirza; species Mirza zaza. Next base: position 86,899 of record VSMD01060631.1, on the reverse strand, counting down.
TTAGATTCTAGGATAGAAGGTAAAGGAAGCAGGGCAGCAGCCCCTAAAGAGGGCACAATGTGACAATGCGGTTCAGTGTCCTTGAAAGGGGTCCTCCCTGGTCAGATTGCAGGGATATCCCATGAGCTCAGAAAGACACCAACTTTAGAAATACTATAAAGCTGCAGTCCCCAATCGCCATAGGTCCATGGCCTGTTAGGGACCAGGCTGCAGAGCTCTGCTGCCCAACCCGGCCCCCACCGTGGAAAAATTGTCTTCCATGAAACTTGGTGGGGGTGGCAGTGAGCAAGCAACTCTTCATCTGTATTTACAGCTGCCCCCCTCCCTATTGCTCTCATCACTGCCTCTCCCCACCCCCCATGGAAAATCTGTCTTCCATGAAACCTGTTCCTGGAGCCAAAAAGGTTGGGGACAGCTGCTATCAAGGGAAACAGCAACCCTGCAAAACTGAAAATGAAATGACTTCAATTTCAGGGCAATTCTTAAATGATAGAAAAAAAAAATGCACCCCTGGTAGACTTGGAAACAGCGTATCCAACTCAGCCAAGAAAGCACAACATAGGATTGCAAAGAAAGAGTTTTTATTAGTCTGGCTTCAGAATGCAAAAATAAATAGAAAAATAAAATATAGAAAAATAAACAGAAAACAAACGTATTTACAGACAGCACAGTCATTACTTAAAAGTAGCGCCTACACGGAGGTACACTTTCTGGTCCTAACTGCATGTCAGTTTCCCTCATGCTGATGAAGAACCATTCTAGATTGTTTTCTCTGCATCTGTCTGCTTTCTCATGGGGCTGTTAAGAAGCCTCCTGCAACTCTGACAATTTCATATCCTTAGCCATAACTACACTTGTCTTCCCTCTTGAATCCTAAGATCTTTTTAGCTTCCAGACACTTATGAGGTCTCTGTGCCACCCTCCTGTGTCTTACATAGAGGTAGGGGCAGGGATTGCCATTGAAGCTGAAGCTGAATTTTAATTTCAATCATTTTATTTGTAGCCCTTTTAAAATTCACGCATCCACAGACTAAACTTGCTTAGAAGTACAGGTGGCCCTGAATTGCTTTGTCAACAACACTTCAAGGCCATCTTCATGGATATGGGAACTAGAATCTCCTTCTCCAGGATTTTCTCAACAGGTCTGTGTCTTCACGTCTCTAATTAAATGTCCCTTGTGTTCCCATCCTTCACAAATATATGATGGCACTGGTATCAAAATACTGTGTTCTTAGTGGTTGTCATAAAACCGATGTACTTGCAGCCTTGCCTGCAGTATAAATAACACTTAAATTCACATTTTGCATAACAGGGGCCCTGATCCTTGTGGATCGGGTCACGGGAGTATGACACATTCAATACATCCTGGCACACAAATGTTAAATAACAGTAATAAATTAATAAATATATAAATTATGTAAATATTTAAATAGCACTAAGGTCAGTGGCAACTTGATAGCTGGAGAATCCATATGTAAATTAGCTTGGTTGTTTCTGTGGGCAGTTAGCATCTACTATAAAAATAGGGCAAAGACATCATGGCGATCCTAAAAAAATATTTTTAAAAAGCAAATCAAGTGGAAAATATCTTTTTGGGTCTTTTCCATTGTGTCTTTAAAAAGCTTTGCTGACTGTCTTCTACTTTTCCTCCATGGTTTCATCCTGGGACAGGAACCTGAAAAAGAATGCCGAAAGTCTAGGTGGGAGGGACATACAGCAGCAATCTTCTTCCTAATGGCATGTTATCCCAGACAGCTGGGATTTGGAGATTTCATGTCAGAAGGCCCAGGCCCTCCTTATGTGGCCTAGAATCTGGCTGTGTCATGTTTGCCATCCTTGCTGAAAATCCTTTAGTGGCTCCCCGGGGCTCCCAATACAAGGTTCTATCTCATGTAAGCTTGCAAGTCCTGCATGCCTTGACTCCTGGCTGCCTCTTTCTCTCCGTGGCCTTCCCCTCTAGGATGGCAGGACTCATGCCTCTTTTTTTTTTTAACTGCAGCATAGTGCTCGACATAACATAGGCAGCAAATAACTACTTGTTCATGAGCAAATGTACATTTCTGATACTGGCAGCTCTGTGCTGGACACCCCGTCCTCCTTTCCTCTCCCCTACAGTCCCTGCCTTTTCCCTGCACCTGGAAACACTGAGTGTGGGCGTCTGGGTCGGGCTTCCCGGGCCTGCTCACCTAACTGCAGGGCACAGATGCCCATTCGCTCCAAGATGAGCTATAGTAGCGGTCCCGGGCTTGCACGCGGACGTTGGCATGCTTTTGGCAGATGACCGTGGCTGAGGTCTTGTCCGTGGAGATTGTATCTTTCTGCTAAGGAGAAGGAAATCCGTGAAGGTCCATTGTCCACTGGCAATGCAGGCACAAGGCAGGCCGAACTCATTTCTGCAAAGCACAACCTCGCCAAGCAAGCACACCCCTGTTTTAGGGCACGCCCCTTGCAATTCACAGGGGAGCGCGTAGAACTTGCACCACCTACTGGCAGAAGCTACAAACACAGATGTGGCTTTTCTACTTTGTAAGCCTTGAGGGAGAAATCGTGGGGCCCAGCTCTCATGGTGCCAGCACAGCTGCCTTGCCCCATGGCCCCGTGGGCAGTCACCCTAGTCCTAGGCTGATGGGAGGACTGAGACAGATTTTCTCCAGCCATCCCCTGAATATTCAGAAATACCATATCCTGATCTTTTCTTTCTTTTTTTTTTTCTTCCCAACTTCATGAGTTTATATAGCCTGATCTTTTCATCAGACAAAGCTGCCTTCAAATTCTGGCACTGCTACTTAATAGCTGGGGAACTTCAGGCAAATGTCTTAGATCCTCTGTGTCTGTTTCCTTATTTATAAAGAGGGATCACAGTAATGCCTACTTCATAGCATTGTAAAAACTACAGGTAGTAATCATGTAACACTTTAGCACATAGAAAGTACTCAACTATTAATGATGTATATCTTAAATATAGAAGACACCAAGTTTTTAAATAATATTTAGGTAAAATCTATTCCAGAATAGCCTCCTCCTCCCAAGCCCCCTAGTTTTTTTTTTTTTTCCCCAGGGACTGACTGAATCAGTAAGTTCTACCACATGCTAAATGCTACGCTGAATAAGGTCTTTTGTCTAGTGACTTTAAAAGTGGGGTCAAAGGAGGCTAAGGCTCTGGAAACGTGCCTCTGGAAACTTCTAAAAGGCAAAGAGATTCTGATGTAAGGCAGGAAAGTTGGAAAGGCATTGTCTTAACCTATGTAAGTGTTGACATCCTGTTTAGTAAATTAATTTCACAGTATTTGGGAGATCTGGGGGTTCACCATTGTGGGTGAGATATGGCATGCACGTTCTATCATTCGTTATATGTGCTCAGCTGGAGCAGTAACTTTAGGCTCCTGGAGCCCAGGTGTCTGTCCTATATCAGGACGAATTCTGAGTGCCACGATCAATTGATCAACCATACCCGTGATATGGTGGGGGGCTTAGGTGCATGGACTTTGTGTCTGGCAGACTGAGTTTGTGTCTTGGTTTTGTCACTTCCTAGTGGTGTGACCTTGGGCAAGTCACTTAACCTCTCTGAGTTCTAATGTCTTCCCTTGTGAAACAGTGATAATAACACTAGCTGCCTTCGTAGGCTTCACTTTGCGGATAGAGTGAGATAGACATGGAAAACCCTTGGCATAGTTCCAGGCACATGGAAAGTGCTAAAAAAAAAAAAAAGCAGTATGTGCTACATAACAATGTTTCAGTCAAAGAAGGACCATATATATGAGGGTGGTCCCATAAGATTATAACACTGTATTTTTGCTGTGACTTTTCTATGTTTAGATATGTCAGATGCACAAATACGCCCCGTTGCGTTACACTTGCCTACAGTATCCGGTACAGTGACATGCCGTGCAGGTCTGCGCCCTAGGATCGACAGGCTATCCCATACGGCCCAGGACAGGCATGCCATCATGTTTGCACGATGATGGCATTCTCAGAACGTGTCCCCGTTGTTAAGTGATGCACGGCTGTAGCTGCGATTATGGCCATTCATCTTCTCCCCGGGGTGGGCCCCTATAAACCTGACCGCGGGCTGTGCTGCACCCGAACCCCTTCTTACCTTTTCTCTTTTGTTCTTGCCCTGAACCTGAACAGCGAACGTCAGGGAGAAGTAGGAATGCGGAGTACTCCAGGAGTCGGGGTACTCCCAGCTGACCTCCACATGCCGGGGATTCTCTAACGGCTTCAGCTGCAGGTTCTTGGGCGGGTCGGGTTTGACTGTGGAAGAGGATAAACACCCTTTATTTTCCCAACGGGGCTTCGAAGGTAGACGGTTTTAGCTTCTGATCCCACTTGCACCTTTGCCCAGTGGGGAGTCCATTGGAGAGTTACTCAGCCTCCCCGAGCCCCTGGCTGGGACAGGTGACGCCCCTCTGCCTCTGGGGCTCACACTGGTGCCCGGAGAAAGCAGTGGTCATCAAAGGCCATCTCCATTACTGCGGGACCTGAGAGATCTCAGAATCCTCCTCACTGCCCAATCAGACGGGCCCTGGCACTGGAACCACCTCTGCTGAGTGCTCAGAAGAAAGTCCTTCGAGACCAGAAGACTCTCAGGTCTGGGCCATGCATGCAGGGACCACCCTCTCCTGCTCAAGCCCTCACTTTGCACCAGATGCAGAATGCAGCTGAGCCCCTCGCTGGGGACGAGATGAGAGGTTTTCCCTTTACTGCCCTTTCTTTTGTCTTTTCATAGCTTCGGGCACTGACTTATCTTGTAGCAGTTAATAGTCAACTGTCTCTATGCTCTATTTATTTAATGAATAATTACTGAGCACCCATGATGTTCCAGCCACTGGACTATGCATGGAGGGTACGGCAGTATCACCAAGACTCCCTCCTTGAGTTGGGGACCTTCTTCTGGACAAGAGGAGGGAGAGACGAGGTATGGCGTGTGCTTGGGCTCTGTGGGCCAGCACTGCTCCAGGCACAGAGCCCAGTTCCCAGCAGGGGCTTCGCAAATATTCTTCCCTCTGCTCTCCACAGGACTGCCCTCTTTCCTTTAGGCGTCAGCTAGCTGCTACCTCCTCAGAGAGACCTTCCCCCACCACCCCCTGTGAACTAGACCCCACCCTCCCCACCCACCAAGTACAAACTCTCCACGAATTCTAGAGCGAGTCCGGTGGCCCTATCGCACTTTACCATGATGCTTGGTCAATGAGTAAACAGTAAAGGAAATGATTAACGGTGAATTCTCTGTCTGCCAATTTAAAAAATAGATGTCCATTTCGGAGGGGTTTATATTCCAATAAAGAAGTCCCTTTGCAAATGCTAAAGAAAGATTGGTTGGGAATAATTGCAAATTAGTAGGGAGGCCCTGGTTTGGAATATACATACTATGCGGGAGGGGCTCTGGGATTCATCATGGAAGCTACGTGGGCAGCAGCAGACCTGCAATGCAGCAAAGAGCCTGCTCTTCCTCAAGGGCAGAGCCGGGTCTGAATTGCCAGCTGTGAGATCTGGGGCAAGTTGCTTAACCATTCTAACACTCACTTTCCTCTTCCTTAAAATGCAGATAATAGTATCCGCATCATTTCTCTTCCGGGTGCAAAATAAAAGAGATGATGCTTGGAAACCCCCACGCACTGTTACCCTGGTGCATGGGACATCGCAACCATGTGACAAATCATCCGAAACTCACTGATGTCCCTGATGAAGAAGCTGCTGGTGTAGTTTTCATACTTGAGCCTGTGAACAGCATCCAGCACGACCTCAATGGGCAGGCTTTCCTCGGCGGCTGGGCAGGCATTGTCCTCCTGACACTCCACGGAGAACTTCTTATGCTCCCCATGGTCCCTCTCTGCAGAGAGGGTGGGTGTTCCACATGTCACCCCTCGGGCATCAGAGGAGCTGGAGTCAAAGACAGGAAGTATTCTGTGGTCACACATTGGCGAGCGAGTGCCTACTGATCGTGGCCAGCGAGGCAGGTTAAGGCCTCAGCTGTCTGTCCGAGGTCACAATTTTCTACCCAGGGGGTAAGAAACCGCCTTTCCCCAGGAGAATAAACTTATGTTCAAGAGACGGCACAGATGTTTAGAAACCTGCACCTGTCTCTGGCCTAAATGAATATGGAAGTTTTTTAGATTCAGAGTCTCTGATTTAATTAAAATTAAAAATTTAAATTCATTTTTCTAATTTTAATTACAAAAATCAATACATGCTAATTGTAAAAATTAAAATGATGAAGATTTATATAGTGGGAATAAGTGTGTGCCTTCTTCATTCCTCCATTAACCCTAACCTCACCCCTCAGATATAAATACTATTCAGAGCTTGCTGCATCCTTCCAGACTTTTCTCAATGAATATTCAAGATAATCATTATTTCCACATGTATATATGCATATATATTTTACCTATAAATACACATGTAGATTTCATTTTTAATGAAATAGGATCAAATTATATACATATATATAATTTTGTGACGATCTTTTCCCCCTCTGAACATATTATGGGGAGCTCTCCACCTCAAAACACAGGTTGGGTTATTGGCTTTAATGACTGCACAGTAAGTCAGAGGATAGTGTACCATGCTTTTGTTAACTGTTCTCTGCTGATTAGCAAAAACATCACAATGAACACATGCACCTATGTCTTTGTGCACTTGTAGAAGCATTTCTTTAATGAGCATTTTGCTTTTAAAGATGGGAAAGTGAGATCCCAAAGCTTAAGTTACTCTAAACCGTGGCAAAACCAAGTGAACACCTAGGGTTTGCTCCCTTATCCTACATTGCTCAGGAACTTAGATGACGATTAAAGTTAAGTCACATGGGGGCTAACACAGGCCCTGCATCCAGGAAAACTGGTTTCTTAGGGAAAGTCCAAGTGTGGGGGACAAACAGCGAACTTCAGATTCGTGGTGTCAGTGGCGGTAAAAGGAGTTGAGGCCCTGGGAAAGTTCCAAGAGGCCTCAGAGTTTTGGAGTCTGCTTTAGGCCTTCCAAGACCTACGCCCTAGACTAGAGCTCTTGTGTTTATTTTTGACTTAAAGTGCAGTTTTGGCATGTCATTCATAGGTTTGACTTCTCCTTTTATCCCTTCCCCTGGTGCCATGAGCCTTAAAAGAAGCATTGCCAGGCAAGATAGATGAGCAGGCTCAAACGCAGCAGAGGCTATTCTCAAATCGTGATAATATCCTCTTCTAACACATGCATTTACTCATGCAACTGGCTTCAATCTCTATGCTTTTTCCCCAACTTAGGCAAAAAAGGCGGGGGTTGAAAATATATGTGTTTGACTTTGTTCTTCCTCATATCATTAACCAATAAGTTGCTGATAGGTCACCCTTATTTTCTTAATGAAATAGTTTTAGCAAAATGCTGAGAAGCCAGAGTGCTTTCACTTACCCTCTGCCGCTTTTGACACTGAATTTCAAATCAGTACTGATTGCTGTCAGCCACCAGCAGGTGAAACGTCCAGAATAATTCTTGGCCTCGCATTTTAGAAAGGTCTTATTTTTAGGTTCTGGATTTGAAAAGAACAAAAATTCATTATTTAGTGGGTTTCTTTTCTTTTCTTTTTTTTTTCTTTCAGAAAGATTGTGATTGTGATGAATCACAGGCCACCAAATGGTACCAGGGTAAAGTTCTTCCATTTATAATATTTCTTGGGAAAATGCTGCTGCTCCCCTGTTGGGTGGTTCAGTGAGGATTGGGGGTGTCGCAGTTGGGTCCTGATTCTGCAGAGTACACTATGCACCGAACACATCGGTCGGATGTGTTAATTTTTTTTCAAGGCTGCCACACCAGTGCTGAATTATACACTATACACATCAGTTAATTTCCATTAGCTATCCAATAATACCACCACTATTTAAAGATAACCTCAGGACAACCACTCAGACTGACTAGGAAGCTCTCAATATAAGATTTTGATGGTTGATAACCCAAAGGGTCCAGGAAAGCAAATGAAAATGGACGTCCTGGGTGGTTTCAATAAAAGACTTGATGTTAACCCATTAACTGCACCAATCATGTCCTGCCTTTTCAATTTTTTATTTTTATATCTCTTACGAGCGAAACAGAAAATTGACACTATCCGAGAGAATTACCTTTCTGGTCCTTTAAAATATCAGTGGACCCAACTCCATCTTCCCTTTTGTGAAGCAGCAGGAGCGAGTGGCTCAGAACCTCGCCTCTTTTGCCACAGGTGTAGCGGCCAGCATCTCCGAACTCTATGACTTGGACGGTCAGGGTTTTGCCGGACCCTAAGACCTCACTGCTCTGGTCCGAGGTCCAGGTGATGCCTTCTTCTTCAGGGCTATCACAGGTGAGGACCACCCTTTCTCCGGGGGCGTCAGGGTACCAATCCAACTCTACAACATAAACTGTAGAGCACAAGGAGTAGAGACCAGGCTGCAAGCAACATGACCCTGGGGCCGTGTTTTATTAACTATCTGGGCATCCCCACTGCCTAAAACAACCTTGCTCATAACAAGTGTTTGGCAAATGCCTGCTGAAATGATCTCAGGGCAATGGGCCCTGTCTGGGCTCAAGGTAATGGAACAGAGAAACGAAGAGTTTTATAGCTGCCTTTCATAAGGAACCTCTGATTAGCTGGCAGATGGGAATAAGGCAGGGTACAATATTTAGCAAAATAACATAGTGGTTAAGGCTCATGGTGTTGGGAAAGACTGACCAGGATTGAAATCCTGTCTCCACTAACTGGCTGGACTTGGAGTAAGGCACTTAATCACCATGAGCCTCAGTTTCCTCTTCTGTAAAATGATAACAACAACAATAATAATATCTATGTCATAGGTTTGGCAGAGAATTAAAGGCAAAAAGCATGTAAAGCACTTAGTACAGTGTCTGCAAATTCTGTATTGGCTATTGTTATTCACAGACTAAAGAGTCAGCCAACTGCACTGAGAAACTCTCTTCACAATTTTCCATGGGGATTTAAGGATTTAGTTCCTTCTGCATGAAATTCAATGGAGATTTTCAATTCTCTCTGTATTTTTTTTTCTCTTTTTTAGTTTTCATACACTCTTGGGAGGCAGTCTAGTGGATCCTACTCTTCCCATTTTATGAAGGAAGGTACTGAGGCCAAGGGTCAAAGCAAGGTCATATTAAGATAGAAGTACAACAAGAGCTACAGCCCAGACCTCCCTTCTCTTAGGCTTTGCAAGGGGTATCTAATGCCACTATCTAAACTGGCCCTTGAGGAACGGCTTAGTGTAGTATTTCAAAGAATGTGCCATATCAAAGCTTCACACATTCGTTTATCCCTGCGTCCATTATTAATCGAACAGAATAGTGTAATGCAGTGGTTCTCAAAGAATGATCACTGAAATGCCATTAGTGGCATCGCCTGGGAAGCTATTAGAAATGCAAATTCTTATTTGCTGAATCAGAAACTTTGGGATGGGCCCAGTGACCTGTTTTTAAGCTCCCTCGAAGATTTCGATGCTTGCTCAAGTTTGTGAGTCATAGTGGCTGAAAGCCTGGCCCCTGGAGAGGCATGGGTCTGGGTTTAGAATCAGATCTAGCCCTTACACCAGCCTTGTGGTCTTGAGCAAGCCATTCAATTACTCTAAACTTCGGTGTTTTCATCTTTAAAATGAGAAAAATATTAGTACTTGCTTTAGAAGGTCGACACTTGGGTTACATAGGCTAATTCATACAAGAGCTTAACACAGCACCTTTCAATACCCTATAAAAGGAGGTTCTTGATATTGGCCTTGAGTGTAAAGCATTGTGGAACATAAAGTTCTCGATTTACATCATTGAGATTTCTAAGGACCGAATGGGTAACAAAGGTAAGAGGTCAAAGCACTTGGGGCCCAACTCGGGGTATGATTAGCTGTGCTGACATAGAACCTTGTGGCACCTTTGGCTTTTTCTGATTTTTCTTTGTTTCCTAGGCGACTGAACAGCATGGTTTCTTTCCTTCACAACTAAGACTCAAGAAGTCCAGAAGACCCTTGCCCAGGGGCAGAGAACAGAACTACAAGAGCAAAGCTGATGAAACGCACCACGAAGCTAGTGCTTAGCTTCGCTGCATCATCCAGCCTCCCAAGTCACAAGCCCTCTGAGTGTTTCTCACATTGACTTTCTGGAATTTCTGTGGTTTACCAAATCAAAAGTAACTAAGGGGTTAAATAGACAAGGGCCAAGTTTCCCCGAGCTCATTGAAAATCCCTCTGGCTCAGGCCTTTGCCTTTACTTAACCAAGGGTCTGAGACTCTCAGACCCTCATGGGGTCAGGGGTGGTGTAGGCTGGATTGCTGTCTCCTCAAAATTTTTAAGAAGACAGGAATGGTCCCAGATTTCTCTCAGGCACCCATTTCAGTGCTATACTCTTCTGACTATCAACAGATTATTTCTGATCATCAGCTGAAATCTATCATCTTTAATTTATGCCTATTCCCTCTTGCTGAGCTCTCCATGGACACAAGAAATAAGTGCTTCATGTCCTTGTAAAATCTTCAAATCTCTAGTGCACAGGCTTGGAAGTGATATTGGCTCAATTTTCAATATCTATAAAATGTGGTACAGACAGTTCCGACTTCATATGATGGTCGTGAGAATTAAATGAGATACTGTGCTCAATAAATATTAACTATTATCATTATATAATTAAGGACTAATGGTCAAAATTATTATGGTGGCTTCAATGAGAAACATCTGAAGGTCTTTCAGGTAAAACTGACAATCAGTTAATGCATATTTACTGGGTGTGAGATACTAGAAGGATAGAGGAAAACTCTTTTACTAGTACCCATTCTATTAGTCTACTAATCATTTTTATCAATCATTAGGATAATAAGAAGTTTCTCTTGAATGATCAGAGACCAAAAGAACAATACTAACTAACATTTACTTTCATGTTATCATCTGTTGTCTTCTGTATTCATTAACACATTTAATAACCCATGTGCTAGGTGTCACTGTAATACCATTTTACAGTTGAGGAAACTCAGGCTCCTCTGTGACCTAGCTCACGGTCACATAACCAGTACTGGAACCCAAGTCAATGTAAGTGTAAATCCTATGCGTTCTCCAAGGAGCTTAGTTAAGAGGTGGGCTCATCACAGTGCCTGCTGAAGCGGCAATATCTTGTGGTGGAATGGGAAATGGTAAGATATAGTTGTTATACTTTTCAAATCCTCACTTTGGAACTTTAATTGTATGAAACAGCTGGGTTTTGGTAATACTGGCAAAGACCATATCTCCTTTCCTACCACGGTCCAGAAAAAAGCTCCTTTTCTGGCATCCAATGTGAAAACCAAATGATACGGATATCTACAAAGCGAAAGAGGAAATTGTGGCCTTGCATTTTCCCAGGGGACAGTTCTCACTAGGGGGACCCAATGCATGGTCACCCATTGCTGTCTGATTTCCCGCCAGAGGTGGCCTGAGAGTCCTGCTTAGATTCTGGGGCTGCCCTAGAGAGTAAGGAGAGGCTGGTTACCATCTTTCTCCAGTTCCCAGATGGCCGCGAGGGGAGATGCCAGCAAAACCAGGCAGAACCAGGAGATGACCAGCTGCCAATGACACATCTTAAGGACAGAGAAAAACAAAAGGAAGAAAAAGAGGAAAAGAGAAGGGAGAGGAAGGAAAAAGAGAAGAGAGAATGTTAATAATTATGCAGTAAACTTTGGGAACCACATATACATTCTAGCTAAATTTTTTAAAATCTTGATTTTTCCCATTTCTTCTCCACTCTGTAAGGCTGATACTTAGTGAATTACAGGAACCCTATGCCAGTTGCTGGGTAAGAACATCTCCAAATAGAGAAGCATAGGCTAATCTGGAGCTCTGGAGATGAGAGATCTAAGGCCAGCCATCGATGTCATCTTCTTACTTTTAAGACGAGAGACCTAAAGCTTGGAGGAGGAACATGACTTGTCTGGATCAACATTCAGCGGTTATGTATTTAGTGCTCACTGTATAAACGGCACCGAGCTGGGAGCAGTTGGGAGAGAAAAAAAAAAAAAGCTTTTACCTGGATCCTACTTTCTAGGAGCAAATACATTCACTCAACAAATATTCATGAAGTCAGTGTGCTGAATGGCCCCCTCCTGTTGGGGAGCTAAGCCACACTCCTGTATCACTGTAGCTCAGGCAGTGTGTGCTGGGACACCCCAGGGTTACGGACTTGGCTTAGGGACAGGAAAGATAATACAGAGCCAAACATTCAAGTCCTGGCAAAAATCTGGTCGCCAGCTCTTGTAGAGGCTTAGTTTCTCTTGTTTAAATGGGAATGGCTCCAAATTCAAAGAGACTCCCTCCCACATCCTGTAACCTAGTGGTTCTCCAACTGAAGTGTATGTTGGAATAACCTGGAAGCATTTCTAAAACAGACTGCTGAGCCCCACCCTAGAGTATCTGGTTCAGTAGATTTGGGAGCGAGACTTGAGAATCTGCATTTCTTTTTCCTTCCTTCCATCCTATCTTTCTTTCTCTTTTGAGTGAAACTACATTTCAAAAGAGAGTGAATCTGCAAATCTAAAGCGTTGCCAGGGGAAGCTTGTGCTACAAGTGCTAGAGCCAACACTTTGAGAGCCACTGGTTTAACCCATGCTCAGGGTCTAGAACCCCTGGAAATCAAGGTGTTCTTTGGGAAAAGGCCAAATATATTGATATATCTACCATGAAATAATGAAATGCATAATTATGTATTAAATCAGCTACCATCTTATATTGAACCTAGTCTAGATTTGTATCCAGAGTGTATGAAAATCTTCACACTGCAAAAATTACACTCCGCTTATGAATGGGGTAGAGGTGACCATTGTTTGATTTCATTCAGGGACACCTTCATCCACCTTGTGCAGCACCAATGGTCTGCAGGAACACGGTTTCCAAAACCACGTGTCTAGAAAAGCACACGAAGAACAAGGCTCAAATGTTTCAGTCAAATACCTTAAAAGTGGGAACTCTTTAGCTGGAGTGACTGAGTATTGACAAATCACATCTTTGTTAGAACTACTGGGAACCCTTTATTCTCTTATATTGTAAAGCTTCCGAGTGGCAGAGACAGGACTAGAAGTTAGGCCTTCTTATAGACTGCTCAATTCTCTGTCACTGAAGCATTGAGTTTAGGGACATGGGTATCAATTCAGTCCAGTTTAGGACTGTAGGAAGTACTAGCTGGTACAGAGCATTTGTTAGTATATTCACAGGCTTGGAGTCAAGCAGACATGGGCTTGAATTCTGGTCCTACCACTCACTAGTTGTGTGATGTTGGCCAAGTTACTCTCTGAACCTCAGTCTCTACATCTATACAATGGACATAATATTCATCTCAAAGAGTTGTTAGGAAAGACAAGGAGATGACATATTATAGAAAATAATCAAAACATATTAGCTTGTCCCTAGAGGAAGAAATAAGGTGAAAATTTGATATCTTTCTGTTTTGTATATAATGGAGAGCCAAAAAAATCGTGCCAGGCTATAGGGAAATGCCCATAGCAGTACTGCAATTGCATGGGTCTGTAAAGCCCAGATGTCACACTCTGGGAATGGAAACAATGGAGATTCTTGGCATCTCCTGGCGATTCCTTTATATTCTTTAATACTGGGGTTTTCCCTTTGGCTATGGGCCCATAACTTCCTCTCTAGGGCTCTGATGCATTTAAGAATTTCAGGTGACCTGCATTAGGGCCTAGGGAGGGGAGCCCTGGTGATGGTTCTAAGAAGCAGCTCCCATTGTAGTATCCCCTACACTTTAAACTACAGAACAGTGGCCGGGTGGAGATGGTGGTGGGTCACCCTCTTAATCAAATCCAGAGAAGCCAAGAAAGGGGCAATACGTGGCCACCTTTTGGCTCTCTGGCCGATCAGCGGATACTGGGAAGCTGTATCTCTCAGCCCACATTTCCTTAGCATGGTACATTTAAGAATCTTGAGAATTTAAAAAAAAATTTTTTTCATGCAATTTCATAGGTTCTATAAACTCTTGAAGCTCTTGCATGAGGGGTGAAGGGACCCCAGGTTAGGCACTCCTACTTTCTGGGGTGTTCTAAGGGTTCCTTTACACTAGTGCCGATAAGGACACACCAATGACACTTGGGTGGGCATCTCTTTTCAAGTTTTGTTTGTTTCTTTTTAATGAGAATCATTAAAAAAATCAAAAGACACAGTCACAGCTGGCATGGGTGGCACAAGCAAAGGGCCCAGTTTTAGAGCCAGGTAGACTTCTAGCATGGCAACTCAGCTCTGCCACGTATTCGCTGTGTGACCCCAGGCAAGTCACTTGACCTCTTTAAGCCTCACACTCTCAATCTGTAAAATGGGCATCTTAGAATGGCGAGGAGTTCATGAAACAATTCATGTAAAGTATCCGGCGTGGTCCCCAAGGAAGCCAGGACGCTATTTGCTCTCCTCCTTCCACAGCACTTACCAAAATGACAATGACAATAACATAGTTACTTCTTCACTGCTTGCCTTCCTGCCACACCGAGCTCTCTGATGGCAGGGATCGTGTCTGTCATGTTTCACACTTTACCCCTAGAGGCTAGCATTACAGGGACTCTATCAATTATTAGAAGAATGAATGAATGTAAAGAAATCATAAAATTTCAGATCTCACCTGCGCTACATAGAGAGACCCTGACTCTGAAAGAATAGAAAAATTATCTGGGTGTGGTGGTGCTTTTGCCTCTATTCTCAGCTACTCAGGAGGCTGAGGCAGGAGGATCGTTTGTTTGATCTCGCCACTGCTCTCTAGCCTGGGTGACAGAGTGAGACCATCTCAAAAAAAAAATCAGATCCCCCCCAAAATGAACTCTAAGATCAAATTCTGATATCTTGATAAAATGATACCTTGTTAAAATGATTATTTTAACCTGATCGTGATATTGCACACAATTTTACCTGGGCAAGTATGAGACTCCAGCATAGAAAAGATTATTTCCCCCCACCCCACCCCCGCTTCTCATAGATTTATGAACTCTTTAGAAAATAGTGTTAAACATTACACTTACTTTTCAATTTTAAATAGGGCCACAGTCGGTTAATCCAAAAGAACTGGGGAACCCAGCTGTCAAGTGGGATGCTATCACAATTGTCTACCAAGCTCAACACAAATATGGGAGCAGCAAGTCTGATCTGTAATGTGCAGTTATGAAGTATAATTATGAATTCAGTTATTTTAAAGAATTCATGAAAGGCATTTTTAAAAGTTTCAATACTAAGGCAAACACCGCTGATCTTAACTCTGTATAATCCTTTAACTGATGGGCATTCATATTTAGAAACATATATATATATATATATATATATATATACACACCACTTCATAATAAGATAAAACAAACCTTCTATGAAATGGGCATTTGTTCACAGAACTTCATACACAATAATTATCAGTTGACTTTCTACATTGACAATTTATACATGAATCCCTAAAGTACCCAGTTTTCACTAGCGTCCCAGCAGGTGAGTCACCAGGGCTGCTTGATCCCACACTGCCAGGCTCAGGGGTAGCGCCATCATGGTGTCTACACCTGGACAGCCGGAGGCAGGGGACGGGGAAGTGCTTACCTTGCTCTGGGCAGGCTGCAGCATCCAACGGGCCTGAAACCGTTGTTTCTTCTGCTGCTGTTGCTGCTGCTAGAGCTTATATACCCCACTCCTACCAAGAGTTTGATGGAAACTCAAACTAGAAACTGACTGGTTCCAAGTTGCAACATTAAAAACAACTCTCAAAACCTTCTGGGGGAATTTCAAGAAGTTCCTTTTTTTCCCTCTCTCTCTGTGAGTGTGTATCAATAACGCCGAGGGAACGCAGACATCAAAATCCCAGGTAATGAACTAAGAGGAAGTGCCTTTCGGGTGGGGGAAAAAGGAAGGAGATGAAGATGCTGATTCCTTTGGGTTGACATCATGGCCAAGGTGCTTAGAGACAGTATGAGGAGGCAGCCTCCCCGGGTTCCAGAGACTGGGGAAGAAGGAAGCCCAAGGGGAGGTCAGGTGGGAGGCTGAGCTCATGTTAGGATGGAGCAACTGTATGCTAGAGCTCCTACAAGCAAAATCCATGCTTCTCCCGAAGTCAGGGGGAATGAGATGAAGGGTAAAGGGTTTAGTATCCCTGTGGTGTCTTCCCCCATATTATTCCTTTAACATCTAGATTTCAGAAACATACTATTCACATACTATTATTGTGGCTCCGTGCACTACACACACACACACACACACACACACACCCCTAGGCACATTCAGGCAGACGCAGCCCTAGGAAGATGATAAAAATGTGTGTACCACTAATAAGACTCAGATAGGTGCAGAGACACATCCTGTGTTCACAGGTACTTGCTCGCAGAGACAGATGGGAGCAGAAAGTGAAATGTCACCGGCAGGCACACACACAGACAACCACACTCAAGACACATGTCCTTGGGCACCTAGACTATGACAATATCCCCATTTCATTTGCACACGAATCTATGGCCCTAGGAGCTTTGCCCAGATGCCCAGGATTAGCAAAACAAATATATCTCTCCCCAGTGGAATTTAAAGTTGCTAAGAGGTGTGCAGAGGTGTACGCAGGGCGTTCAAAGACACCCCCAAACCCTGCCTGCCCATGAACAGGAACACGTAACCTGCAGGTACCCCGACCAGAACGCGCGGACGGACGCGGGCCGTCCGCAGAGGCGCCGGCAGAGGGCGCTGCAGCGAGGCGTCCCGCGCCCTGCAGCCCCCCGCGGGCGGCCCTCGGCCCGGGCCTCTGCGGCGGGGAAGTTCCGGGGGCGGAGGTGGGGGCCGGGCCGGGCCGGGTTTCAGGCGGGCACAGATTTCCGGGCTAACTTTCCTCGCCGTCTCAGCTGCGGGAAAACGGGAAACCCGGGCCAGAGCAGCGGAGCTTCCCAGCCGCACACTTCCTCTCTCCCGCCCCGTTTGTCTCTGCCGGGGAGGGCGCTGGCCGCTAAGCCGGCGGTCCCACCGGTTATCCGACCTCGTGCTCCGGCGGCAGCCGGGGACTTCCCTCCGGCCCTGCCGGCCTCCTCCCATCCTGTGTCCTCGAGGCCTCCCAGGACTTTGCCTCGTTGGCTTCGAGTGGAACAAGCTCTGTATCCGAGCTTGATAAATGATTAAGGGAACCAAGCAGGTTGCATTGTATGTTGGTTGTGCCATACCATTTGTGTGTGTGTGTGTGTGTGTGTGTGTGTGTGTGTGAGTGAGCCTGCTCTTTTCCCGATCGGTATCTCTGGAGAATATGTAACAACTGGGGAGGGCGTTATTTCTGTAAAAATGTATCCATTTCCCCCAACCTTAATCCCCAAAGGGTACTGAACAGAAAGGTACATGAAATTGACATGACCTAGTTTCACTAGTTTATTTACAGTGGCTGCACTGCCACAGATAAGCCCTGTGTCCCCTATAAATAAATACATAAGATAAGACAAGGCCCCCCAAATGCAGATATTATTCATCAGTTCATAAAAGCATCTTTGAAATTAATAAAATTGCGTAAATATAGTGTGCTGGTTGTGCAAAAGAAGCTTGGAAGTAAGCCCCCTGCCTCCCTTTTCCACTCAGATTGCAGTCCCAGGGCCAGTCCTATATGAAACTTGTGGGGCCACCACTGTTCACCTACACCAAGGACAAGTAGTAGACACTTAAGAGCATGAACTGTGAAGCCACAGAGAGCTAAATTCCAGCACCTGCTCTGAAAGTCACTCAACTTCTCTAAGCCTCAGTTTCCCACATCTGTAAGATGAGGTTGCCTGATCTTAGGTTTGTTGTGAAAAATTAAATGAGATATGATGGGATGCTCTGAGCACAGCATCCTTAATGAATAGCTGCTTATACTATTTATCTTTTTGCCCTGCCATTATTTTTCTGCCAAAAGCCAGAAAGGCTTTTCGTAGCTCACACGGGGACATCAAAGATGACAAAAAAGTAGAAGAGTAGGGAAAAGTAGGGAAGAGTAGGGAAACAGGAATAGGGCTTTGAATAGTCCTCCCAATGAAAGCGCATGGCTATAGCTGAGTCACTTATTTGTCACTGAGCATCCAGGCAACCAAGATGAGAAAGAAGAATTCGCACCTGTCCCATCCCTGTCCCCATGGGACTGTTTTGATGAGTTCCTTTTACCCACAGAGGAAGTAGTTCTCATAATTTATTTGCATGTAACAAAAAGATTCATGTTCTCAGGCCCCACGCTTACGGATTGTGATTCAGTCCATCTGGGTGGGGCCCAGGAATCTGCATTTTATCAATGGAGGCTTTAATGTGGTCACTCACAGGCGGTTCTAATGTAGGGACACTTCAAGATAGGCTGTATACCTGTGCTCCATGACATGAAGATACATCCTACGCCTCACTCCTCTCTGGACATCCCCACAAGGCCAGCCGGCCCTCTGGTAGTGTCAGCCAAATGTCCTTTGACCTCATTTCGCATAAGAGGTTTATCAACTTGTCCCACCTCACGATCCAAACCCTGACCCCAGGCAAACGGAACCAACGCCTGTGAGCTGCCTACAGCTCACTCACCCTATGGGGTAGAACAGGTTGAGCTGCCGTTAATACGACTGATGAGTAAGCTCTGAGAGGCAGGCAATTCCCCTAGAAACTGAAAATAAGTTGAAGAAATTTTTGGCCACAAAACCTTTTTTTTTCCCCTAGAAAAATACTCTGAGCTTTTAGTACGCATTTCAAATAAAGGAGAAACCATGTGTACTTTTTAAAATGCAAATGTTTACAAGATTACACAAGCAGCACATGCATGCATGCTATTGTCAAAGCTTCAAACAATACAAATATGCATAGAATAAAAAGTTGAAGCCCCGATTCCCCTGGGTCCCAGAGGTAACCACTGCCAACATTGCTCCAGAGCCTCTGGATACTTCTCGATGCAGTTATAGCTATCTGTCTGGCTGTATAAATGGTTCACACTATACATATTGTTTTGCAAATTGCTCTTTTCTTGCAACGGTCTGCCTTGCAGTGTCTTGCTAGATATCACCTGCATAGATTTCACATCTGGATGAGTTAGGGTACACTGGGCTTAGTTTTCTGATGAGCTTCTCTCAGGCACTCAAAATGACTCTGCTGTTCCAAGCATCGATCCACACAAGACAACATCCAGGATAAGAAGAGACTTTTTCCTATGCATCTTTCTTAGAGGCAAAGACTTTGTCCTAGAAGCTCCCATTAGCCTTTTCCTTGAGTCTCTCTGGGCACCTGTAAACTACTCCTTTACAAGGAGAATGAGCTTACAAGGAAAGTGTTAAACAAGTTAGGTTGTCCCTGAGCTGGGAATGGGATCATGATCTCAGAGGAAAAGATACTCCAATTTGGTGGAAATGGATAGGTAATTAACAGTCACATGTGTTTGTTAGGTGAGCCCAAGTGATTAGTGCTTTCAATGAAGTGCAGAAATAGGGCAATTGTGTAGATAATGAAAACTAAGACTGCTTTTGAAGGGACACTTCTAGCCTCATGTTATGGGCAGTAGCTTCCACCTGCCATCTCATAGATAAACCTGTCATCTCACAGATAAATGTTCTTACAGAACAAAGACTAGAAGTTTCTATAGCCAAAAATTTAACAGTATATATATGAGTGGTGTGATTGTGAATGATTTTTGTTTTCTTCTTTATGGTTTCTTAAATTTTCCAGAGTGTCTACAGTGACTTTGTATTTCTTTTCTAATCAAAAAAAATATTATTAAAAGAAGAGATGAGTGAAGATACAAAAAAGGCAATATATATGGTGGTCAGGAATTTGTGTTCTAGAATCAGACAGACCTAGGTCAGACCATGATTCATGTTTCAAACATAACTGAATGTGCTCACGGATTATAACCTTTTCCCGGGATGTAAGTCGCTAAGTCACTGCTGAAATGTTGTACTTTTATGGGTGGTGATGAAGAAGCATCTGTTTTAGGTGTGGTATTTCCTGGAGGCAGAAGACTGCCCGAAGTGAGCTCATTCAATTTTTCAAGTGTCCTGCAAATACATGTGGTTTGTTTTAGCACTTTGTAAACTATTCCTAGAGTCAGCTTCATTCTGAAAGTGTCTAAGATGTCCTCACTAACCTCGCCTTCAGCGATGACTCTGATCACATTTCTACAATGTCATCCTTCCACCCTTGGCCCGTGATATGAAGGCAGAGGGTGTTAGATGCAGTCACTGCTGAATTTCATCATCCAAGTAGGCATCTTTGGTCTGCGAGACCGGACTGACTGTAGAGTATGAGAAATGATCCACTTTGACCTTGATTTTGCCATTTGCATGTGAAAATCTTTTTCTTTTCCTCTCTAAATGCAGCTCTGTGTTAATCCCAGTGAAAGACATGGGTGTGTGGACGACAGGAAAGAAGTAGGTGTGTGCTAGATTGTAGGATTGCTGAGCAGTAGAAATGCTTATGTTAGAAAGGTGTGGGACCAGTTGGTCTGGTCTTGCTGTGAGGAGAGACAGGTAGAGCAAAGCAAAGTGGGAACAACGTGGACAGGGCAGGTGTCTGGGGCAAAGCCTTGTCATCTACTGTCTGAGGGTCCCCTATGCACATGAACTCTAACCAACAATTATTGAATGTTAACTGGCCACCCTCGTATTTATAGGATGTTAAGCCACCATAAAATAAAGCACATTCCTGCCGCCATCTATCCTGGAGCACATGGATTCTCCAGGTGAGAGGTAGCTTGACCAAAAGTGAGTCAAGCATCTTTAGAGCATCTTTCATTGTGACAGTTGATTCGGGACTCACATGTGAGGGTACATTTGTTTCTCTGTTCCTAGCTAATTTACATTCATGAAGCTTTTTATTGGACCTTGCTCTGGAAATCTTCTTTGGAAGATAACTATGACCTCTGATCTTCTTATCTGTCATTTTCTCTAATTTTTGGCTTTGAAAATCTTGTCTGTCTATCTATCCATCATCTATCTATCTTTATTTGTTCTTGATGGTACTTTTAAAAGCAACTCATGTCCCTAGTTTAAACAAAAAATATCAAGTATGACTGGGCACGGTGGCTCACTCTTGTAATCCAAGCACTTTGAGAGGCCAAGTCAGGAGGATCACTTGAAGCCAGGAGTTTGAGACCAGCCTGGGCAACATAGTGAGACTTCCACTCTACAAAAAATAGAAAAATTAGCTGAGTGTAGTGGCATCTGCCTGTGGTGCCAGCTGCTGGGGCAGCTGATGTAGGAAGATTGCATGAGCCCAGGGGGGTAGAGGCTGCAGTGAGCTATGATTGGGCTACTGCACTCCAGCCTGGGCAACAGAGCAAGACCCTGTCTCAAAAAAAATTAAAAAATCAAGTAGTACAAAAGTTATTAAATGTGTCTATCTTCTTGAGTTGCCTCTTAAACTCCCCAATGCGAGTAGTTTATACCAAAGATCCAAGCTAGGGTGTCCCAAACATACTCTTCAGATTTGGTGATGATCTTTCAGTTATTTTACTTGAATATGTAACCATCAAATAGAAACTCAATTTTATTTATGCTCTGTAATAGGTGAAAGATGTTCCTTTTAGACTTCAGGAGATAGGAAGAATCTTAAGACTTGGGCACCGTCCACAGGTTACACTCTGGTGGAGGAGACTTGATGAGGCAAGAAAGTCAATAATGCCAAGACAAAAATGTGGCAAGGTAGGGGGCGATCAGTCACCAAATGAATTTACACCTAAGCCATGACCATGATTACTCTTAATATGTAAGTGACAAAGATATTAATAATAGAATGGCACTGTAGTATTTGGGAGGCCAGAGAGATTTAGCAAAAAAGAAAACGGCATCCTCAATCTTACTGGGAAGCAGCAAAGCAAACACGCTGGAGCTGAACAGTCTTGGGTTTGGTGCCAGGTGTGCTCTGCTAGCTGGATGACCTTGATCTTGGGAAAATCACTTCAATTCTCTGAGCTTCGGTTTCCCCAGCTGTACGATGGGACTACTAATAGTACCTACCTCAAAGAATTGATAAAAGGATCAAGTTACATTTTGCATAGAAGATGGACCAATGCTTGGTAACTCTTATTAAACAAAATTAAGTAAAAAAAGGAATGTGGTTGTTCGCCAAGGGAGTACATAGTCTCATCATATAGCAATTATAAGTATATAACGCAGCAAAGTTTTAACAACTATTTTGTCTTTATTTGATTGTTTAATTAATTATTTTTTATTTGACAAAATATTTACTGAGCACGTTTTACTCCGCCAGGTGCTGGAGCCGGAGTAGAAGGAATATTGTCCCCACCGGTGATGTGCTCACGGTATACAAGGGGGTGACCAAAAAGCCAAGAGGCAATAATGACGCTGCAGAATGACACATTTTCCGATGACAATCAGGGCAGGGTGCTTTAAACGCATGCACATCTTTGGGGTGGTGGCCAGGGAAGGCTTCCAGGGAGGCGTGATGCCCATGCTGAGACGGGCAGAATGAGAATTGGCCTGAGAAACCACAGTAGCTCATTTTTCGAGTGTGCTTCCGAGGGACCAGGTACTGTGCTGTGTGTTTCACGTGTGTTTTCTCACCCAGTACTGACAACAGAACCATGACAGCTTTACAGACGAGGAAGCCGAGGATCAGAGAAAATGTAGCTAGCACGTGGAGAAGCTGAGATTGAAGCACATCTCGTGTTTGAGTCCAGCAGTACCATCTGTCCTGTAAGACCGTCCTATATTGTGTTTATAAAGTGAGGACAACTCAGGTTAGTGGAAAAGGCATTATCCTTAGCTAGGCCGCCCATAGGAGGCCAAAGGGATCGAGGGTTTTCTAAGATGAGGGCGTGAAATGAAATAGGAGGTACAGATAGCTCTTGGGGAGGAGGGTGATGTGATTCCAGGGAGTTGTGAGGAGGAGGCATCCAGACACAAGGGTCAGGTGGGGACAGGCTGGTGGCAGGAGGCCCAGGATAGAGAGCAAGAGCAACTCGCTCTTGGGCAGGTGGAGAATGCTACTTCTGCTTCCTCCCCGCAAGGAGGGCAGCCGCCTGGCGTTTCCTCTGTGTGATTGGAATCAGCCCCCGGGATCCCCAGGTACTACCAGAAAAAAACATCAGAGTGCACTGGGCTGGCCTCTAACCCTAGAAACAAGAAGAGAGCTGATTATAAGGAGCAAGCAGAGGGCTGGGAGGAGCAAGCTCACATGCTCTGCTCTGTGCCCGGAGCCACAGAGCAGGCTGAGTCTACACACCTTGGCAATGACCAGCGAACACGCTTCCATTTCTGTCGTCTAACTGGACAATCAAAGTTCCATAACGGGTTCTTTTGGGCTCGAACCATGGGTTGAGCAGTGAACACCGTTGTGCCTGAGGACAAATTGCCCACGTATCGCTCTTTGCGGTGAGCCTTGTGTTCTAACATGAGCAAGAGTCATTTGGGCCCATTCGTTTCTGAGGTGGAAACGTCCCCTAAGAATGGGATGTGACAGTCCTGGAACACCGTGCTTCTAATGGCAGCTAACTTATTTAGAACGCTTGTTTCTTGCCAGACACCACTTAAGAACTTTACAGTGAGTCCTTTTAGCAGGACTTTTATAGGCAAAGATGGCCGGTAGAGACAGAATGAGTAGCTTGCCCACTGTCTGCCAGCAAGGAGGTGGCAGAGCTGGAATTCTTGATCAGAAACGCCGCCCTTGACCGCTTCTGCTAGTGACGCAATGCAATTAATTGTCCCCTGTGTCCCGCTGAGGGGCTGTGTGCCAGAAAAGCCTTCTGAAGTGCTCTGGGCCAGGCAGGGCCGCACTTAAAAGACCTGTGCGTGATTTAAACTGGCATTTGTTTACCTCACAGTTATTTACTGAGTGACAGTCGCCTCCTAGGCAGGGGGCTAAGTTCTGTGGTACAGTCGTGAGCAGCACAGACATAAACGCTGTGCTATGGAGCTGAACATGTGTGTGCAGGGGACTAAACACCGCGATGGAAACACGTGTGTGGCGAGACAGAGAATGCAGGGCGGACCTCCCCACGGCGGGTGGGGGAGGCCTGTCTGCTGAGGGGGCATTTAAGATGGGACCCGAAGGTGAGCCAGGGTGAGCACGAGCAGGGAGTCGCCATGATGGGACAGTGCTCAGAGTATTTGAGGAACTGAAAGGCAGCCCATGCTGCCACAGCGTGGGGGAGGGGGAGGCGCCCAGGGAGGCCGAGGCCGCGCCGGGTGGCTGTGTGGCTGGCTGCACAGCCCTGCGTGGTGGCACACTGAGCTCTGACAGGTGGGAAAGGTACTGAGCGGACACAGCCACAGCCACCAAACCCAAGCATGCTCTGTCGTACAATCAGGTACAAATGAGGCCTCTGCAAACCATGGCTGATGCCACCTGCAGCTTCTTCCCTTTTAACGTAGCCCTGAGTGCCTCAGTGACTTTTTCATGGGGCCTGGAGGCCAAAAGCAACACCTAGAAGTTCCATTTAGTACGGAGTTAGGGCTAAATGACTTACCAAGTCTTCATTTCTTAACAACATTTTAGTAGCCATTTGAACAAATGATGCACATACATTGAAAGAAACAAAAAATGAATACTTTTTTTGCATTCTTGAATCACCACAATTACTAATGAGATGTGTGTGCCTGTTGGGCACTGTACAACTCCTCAGATTTTGGAATCTGATTGGACACTGCCATCCTCATTTTCTGTTCCGGACTGATTTCCTTGTGGTACTTACTTTTTGTCACAGTAACGGCTGAAAACCTAGCTTCCCCCAAATACGACATCATTGAAAGGAATATAGCATGTTAGAATATAGATCTAATGTTGAAACTGTGAACAACCCTGAGTCTGTGCAGTGTTCAACAGACGTTGAGCATCCTGTGTTTCCCTTGGAGAATTTAAAATATCTCACAGTACTCCTGCGAATTTACTACGGTACCCTGGGGTGACCTGTTGTACAGTTTGGGAACCACAGAGCTAGACATACTGCTTTCTAACTTTGGAACTCAGATATTCCTTTGCAACCAAATTCTTTCTCCAAGGCATATTTCAGCATGTTCTGTGCAAGGATTCTTGCACAGGAAGGAAAGTTGTCATCCTTTCTGGAAATTGTATCCTAATTTGTCCAGCAATTAATAGGGGTGGACCCAAGAGCGCTAACCCAGCCTGGCTAATTTGGATAGAGGAGGAAAAAGGGTGAGTGACACATACAGATCTTCAGCAATAGTATGAAAGCGTGAGAGGCTGAACCAAGAGGAAATGAGTAGGTGATATGCAACCGTGATTTTGGGGCCCCTGATGAAGAAATGAGTGCTGAGATTCTGAAGGGCTGGTTATTGTCAGAGCTGCAGGTAAGCAGGCTAAGCTTCAGGTGTTGCCTCTGTAATCAGGAACATCCTGTCGGAAGGCACTTAGAGAGTGGAAGGAATTCAATACCCAGCTCCACCAGCACGTTTCCTTGGTTGCTCTGTCTGTTTCTTTAGCTCCCTGACTCATTCTTGGCGAGAGAAAGTGTAAAGATTAATGAGCAGACCTGTCTTTGGAATGCCCCAGAACCTCAAAGCCGCGTAAATATCACATTGTCTCAAAGGACAGTAGCCAGGAGAACCAGTTGACTTCAAGTAAGTTTTACTTTCCCTTTCTGCGAAACGTCATGTATGCAAATCTTCCAGGATGGCTGAGATGCTGATGAAACCAGTTCCCATGGCAACTGGGAGATTATCCTTACATCATCCTGTGATGAGCAAAGCCTGAGTTAAAACCAGGAGGGAAGTAAAATTCTTGCTTGTCATTGAACTTGGGCTGTTTACTCAACCTCTTTATTGCCTTGGTTTTTTTGTCTATAAAGTGGGGATATATCAACACAGACCTTTAAGTCGTTACAAGAAGTAATAATACTGAGCAAAAACCATGTGTCAGGTACTATGCTACATGCTTTAGATACATTAGCTTATTTCATCCTTACAACCACTTTAGGAGAAAGGTATGCTATAATCGTCAGAGATGTCTAAGGAAAATGAGGCACAAGGAGAAAAAATAAGTTGACTGATATCATAGAGATAGAAGATAGCAGAGCAGGGATGATGAAACACTGTCTGGTATATGATTTTGTCAAGATCATGCATGTGAGATCTTACCCCGGTGCCTGCCCATAGCAGCTCTTAATAAATGCTAGCTATTATTATTCTTGCTGTATTTTTATTAATTTTATTTTCATCATTATTTGACTGGGGGAAATCACCTTAGGCTTCATGGAGGAGGCGACATTTGCAACCAGCTTTGAGGATGTGTAGGCTTTGGACAGGTGGGGATGGGGCAGAATGACATTCTAGACTATAGGTCCAACAAGAGCTAAAGCTGAGAGGTGGGACTGTGTAGCTTTGGGATGGAGAGCAGGGAGGAGACATGGAGGCTGGATCTTAAGACTGTCAGGGAAACAGGAGAGGAGGGCTCTGTTGAAGAGAGAGTAAAATAGCCTGGCTGTCTGTCGGTAGACAGTGTGTCAGCATTCCAGGTTTTAAATATAGGAAGTGGGGAGACTAGAACTTTGCTCAATAACTTGTTTAGTGAGTCAAAGTGCCTGCTCTTGAAGCCACCCTCTCCTTTTGGGGGAACTCTTCAAGCCTGGGACCATCCAGGCAGGTACCCAGCTCTGGTGGTGATGCCCTAGGCCAGAGGAGGAAACAAAGTCTTGGAGGTCTTAAATCCCCACGCAAAAGTCCAGCTTTCATTCTAACCTCATCGCTCCATCAGGACAGGCTGTCGATGGGTGCTTGTGTGTGCTCAGAGGGGAGGGAAGGAAGAGAAACTGAAGCAGCGGCAGAAGCCCCCCTCAAGGTCATGCGCCTCTGCTTCTCCCTGGTGCTACTTCCTTGTAAGCCCCAAAAGGGCACGGCTGACCCAAGCCTTCTCCCGGACCACACATTCCCGGGTGAGAACGAGGGGGTTCTCGGGAGGAAATGAAAGGAGACGGAGATGCAGGTTTTGCTGGAGACCACACAGAGGTGAGTAGGGGCTCTCCAGTGACCCTGTGGGAGTCTTTGGCTGGGAAGCTGGGTATTGGAGCCTAAAGGGCAGAGAAATAGAAACCAGACCACCTGGGGTCTTCTGGTCCAGTGTTTTCCAAAGGGCAAGTGCCCTGGGAGGTGGTTTTGAATCGCAAAGGAGCAACTCATTGCATAGTAACAAATCACACATGAATCTTTTCCCCATTTCAAGGTTATTTTTCAGTTCGGGCGCCATTGAGGAGAAAGTCTCAGTTTTGGACTAGTGGGTCTTAAACACCTCTCCATCACTTGTTGATGTCTCTTCTTAACAGAAAGGAGCCTTGGAGGCTTAGCGGGCAATAGTGTCTATCCTAGAGGGTCTCTCCCTTGACCGCACACTGGTATTACCTGGGGAGAACTTTAAAAAATGACTTATACCTGGCCCCTCCGCTACCCCAGAGGAATTCTGATTTAATAGGTCTAAGGTCTGGCCTGGGCATTGGAACTTTTAGAAGCTCTCCAGGCAACAGTTTCTAATTAAAATTGTCTTCTATTATATTTATTGATCTTCTATTTATGGCACGTGATACTGTTTTTTTTATCGAAGGCATTGAAGTAAAATTTTCTTTCAGTATCCATTGACTTAAGTAAAAACATTAAATGCCCATTAAAGAAAAATAACTAAAGAGTGCAGATGGTATTTGGATATGGCAAAACCAAAATATGCATTCAGCGAACTTTGGGAAAATCTCTTCTGGTCCTTGTTTAGCTCTACCCTTTCTGTCCTTTTGTAGGTCCGGTCTCCTTGAAAATAAGATGGGAGTAATTATCCCAGGTCCCCTTCTTCTATGGGGTTACTCTGGGAATCAAATGATTGAGCTTTGTAAAGTTTGATTTGCTGAACAAATATGAGGAAGGGAAGGAAAAGGAGAAGATCCATGCAGCAGGAATGACTAATGCGCCGATTTACACAGAACTGGATTTGGGGCAAGTTAAATCAGAATTTCTGATTTCCAGGTACCATGTTGTCTCCTTCCTTACCAAAATCATTCACCGGTCTCCCTTAAAGGTGTCATGACTGCCAGCAAAGATTTATTTCTCCTGTGGCAGCAAACTGAAGAGCACTCAAAGTGTCACCAGGATCCCCGAGGGTTGCAAGTTAGAACACAAGCTGGGCAGCCTGTGTTGCCACCTTCCAGGCCAGGATCTTCTGGACGTTGCACTGCATGTATGAGGTCCTGGCCTGGCCCTCTGCAGACGGAATTCTGCACTTAACCATCTGAGTGTCCCTTCCATGGGTTCCGGTTTCTTCATCAGGAAAGGGAGGGGTTTGGATCAGTTTAGGATAAGGCATAAATTCAAATGCCTTCAGTGTCAAGGAGGTGACTCAATTTGTGAGGCTCCTCCAAGGGAATAGAGAGTCGTCAACCCTGTAGCAAAGTGAAGAGAATGGTCCCACCATCAAGATGCTCAGGTTCAATTTTTAAAAACCATAGAGCTGCCTAAATAGCAGTTTGGCAAGGTGACAATCGACGATTCCTGGATGTGATAATTTCTAAGATTCCTTTCATTTCTGAAAATCATTTTATGATAGTATAATAAATTTAATTCAAGGATTCTACTAGGGGTTTTTGTTATGATTGCTGTACTCAGTAACACCAGGTCCTTCTCTGATAATAAGAGCTACCATTTATAATAAGAGCTAACATTCACATCTAAGTTCTTTAAAGCCATTTAATCCTTGCCACAGCCCTGCGAACTCAGTCCTATTATAACTGCTTCATAACAGATAAGGACGTGGAGGTTCAGAGAGGTTAAGTCATTTGTGTAAGATCTCTAGAGCAGCACTGTCCAGTAGAAATATGAAGTGAGCCACACATGTAATTTTGAATTTTCTAGTGGCTATATTAAAAATAAAAAGAAATAGGTGAAATTAATTTTAATAATATATTTTATTATTAATATATACCTAATATATTCAAAGCATTATCATCTCAAAGTGTAATCAATGTAAAAATTAACTAATGAGATACCTTATATATTTTTATTATACTAAGTGTTTGAAATCTGGTATGTGTTTTTTCTTTCTTAAAAAAATAGTCTTATCAAGATATAATACATATACTGTGTAATTTGCCCATTGAAGAGTGCAATTCAATGTTTTTTAAAATATTCACCCAAGTGTACAATTTTAGAAACTTTTTATCCCTTCAAGATAAAACTCCATATCCTTTAGCTAATACTCACCTACTAGCCTGACCTCCTCCTCAGCCCAAAGCAACTGCTAATCTACTTTCTGTCTCTATAGATTTCCCTGTTCTGGACTTTCATAGGAATGGAATCACATGGTATGAATTATTTGTGATTGGCTTTTCTCACTGAGCATAATGTTTCCAAGCTTCATCCATGTTGTGCCATCCATCACTTTTTATGGCCAAATAATATTCCGTTATATGGATATATCACATTTTGTTTTTCCATCTGTCCATTGATAAACATTTTTTTGTGATTTTATTTATTTTTATTTCAAAAAATTTAGGGGGTACATACAAGTGGATGAATTATATCATGCTGAAGTCAGGGCTGTCAGTGTATCTGTCACCAGAACAATATACATTGTACTCTCACTCTTCAATGCTCCCCTCTTCTTAGTTTCCAATGTCCATTACTGCTCTTTATGACCATATATATCTTTTGTTTAGCTCCTCCGTTATAACTTTGCGTTGTAAGCGAAAACATGTGATATCTGTTTTCCTATTCCTGAGATACTTCACTTAGGATAATGGTCTCCAGTGCCATCCAAGTTGCTGCAAAATACATTATTCCATTCCTTTTTATGGCTGAGTAGTACTCCATGGTGTATATATACACCACACATTTCTTTATCTACTCATCAGTTGATGGGCACTTAGGTTGATTCCGTATCTCTGCAGTTGTGGATTGTGCTGTGGTAAACATTTGAATGCAAGTATCTTTTTGAGAAAATAATTTCTTTTCCTTTGAATAAATACCCAGTAATGGGATTGCTGGATCTAATGGTAGATCTACTTTTAGTTCTTTGAGGAATTTCCATATTGTTTTCCATAGCGGTTGTACAAGTTTACATTACATTCCCTTTTCACTAAAATTGTGCCCAAATCTGTTTTTTGTTTTGTTTTGTTTTGTTTTTTACTATTTAATAACGGTGATTCTGACAGGGTAAGGTGATATCTCATTGGGATTCTTTTGCACATTTCACTTATGTATTTATTTTTATTTCAGAATATTACGAGGTTGCAAATGCTTTGGTTACATAAATTGCCTTTGCACCACCCAGTAAGAGCTGTAAGCATGCCCATCCCCCAGACAGCATGCACTGCACCCATTAGGTGTGAATTTACCCATTCCCTCCTCCCCCCAACCTGCCCGACACACGATGAACGTTGCTTTCACATGTGTGCATAAGTTTTGATCAATTAGTACCAATTTAATGGTGAGTACATGTGGTGTTTGATTTTCCATTCTTGTGATACTTCATTTAGAAGAATAGGCTCCAGCTCTATCCAGTATAATACAAGAGGTAGTTAACCACTTTTATTTTTGGGGCTGAGTAGTACTCCATGGTATACATATGCCACATTTTATTAATCCACTTACGTGTCGGTGGGGACTTGGGTTGTTTCCACATCTTTGCAATTGTGAATTGTGGTGCTATATACATTCTAGTGCAGATGTCTTTTTTATAGAATGTCTTTTTTCCTTTGGGTAAATATGCAGTAGTGGGATTGCTGAATCAAATGGTAGTTCTACTTTTAGTTCTTTGAGGTATCTCCATATTGCTTTCCATAGAGGTTGGACTAGTTTGCAGTCCCACCAGCAGTGTATGAGTGTTCCTATCTCTCCCCATCCACGCCAGAATTTGCAGTTTTGAGACTTTTTAATAAAAGCCATTCTCATTGAAGTTAAGTGATATCTCATTGTGGTTTTGATTTGTATTTCCCTGAGATTATAGATATTGAGCAGTTTTTCATATCTTTCTTGGCCATTAGTCTATTTTCTTTTGAAAAGTTTCTATTCATGTGTTTTGCCCACATGAATATGGGATTTATAGCATATTTAATATGGGATTTTATAGCATTTATATAGGAATATGCTTGAAAGTACTATTGTCATTCTGTAGTGTTTTTCACATTGAGTTTAGATACAATGATCGCATTTTCCAACTAAAAGTTGTGTCTTGTGGTTTGATGAATATGTGTATTTATGGAGAAATGAGACACTCTATTTGAATTACAACTTTAAAACAATGCTACCATTCATGGAGCACTTATTGTGTACTGGACAGAATACTAAGGGCAAGATAGCATGTCTCACTTAATGCTCAAAACAGCTCCCTGTGGTAGGTACACCTATAGTCACTTTATAGTAAAGATACTGATGTTCAGAGGCTTGATGTAATTTGTCTTCAGTCACACAAATTAAGTGGAAGAACTTAGACCAAATTCAGGTCTGTTTGGTTCCAGAGTCTGTGGTCATTACCATCAGGCAATGCTGCCCACCCCTCTCCAGCTAATACATCCTGAATGTGTAATTGCCACAGGTCTATCAGTAGCCCCGAATTGATGATAATGATGAATACATTAATATGGTGTGGGTTATATGTAATTTCACAGCATTTGGGTCCTAGTTTAGAGTCCCAAAGATGTCCTGTTGTGTATGTTTGACATTCCCAGCACTACAATCACTTCCTTAGGTTGAGACTTTGCCTGTGGGTAAACCCCAGTAAAAGTGCAAACATGTTTCCTGGAAGCAATCATAAATTAACACCAATCACTATGACCACATTAGCAAGAAACAGCCAATTTCTATCATTAGGAATAGTTAAGTGGAAAAGATGGATTTAAAATAGTCAACTTGTTAGAAAGCAATTCGATGTATATACATTCAAATAATAAATTAAATATAGTGGTAGGTATATTTCACATAGCCATAATGGGTAGGCCAGTAAGGGAAGGGTTTTATAATTGATAATAGTTATCAGGAAAGGCTTCTTGGAGTAGGTGGCAGTTGATATGAATCTTGAAATCAAGCACTCAATCTAGTCTAGGCCAATCGGAATACCTAAACGTATTACCACAGTTGATGAGTTCAGTGATAGGTACATGAGCCAACATTGGCCAATCAATTTTGAGTTAGAGCAAGCAAATCTCGATTCTTCTATGGGTTTGTGCATAGTGAGGTTTGAAGTCCTGGAGCTCTGGGGTGGCCATGTTCCTGAGTGGTCTATTTTAAGAAAGAATGAGGTGACCTGAGGGATAAAACAGAAATGAGACACACAAAAAGAGTCTGATGGCATTTCTAGTTTTGGTTCCTGAGGTCTCTGAGATCTTACGCTCTGTTTTTGTTGTTCAGTCTCATACGAATAATTTCTATTAATAATAACCCCACCGTTACCACCATTGTAAGCCCTTGGCTAATTTGAGTTGAATTTTTGTTACGTGTCACTAATATTTTACTGTGACTTTATGTTGGAATAAGTAGAATAGGGATTATAATCTTTATTTCACAGAGAGAAAATGAGGCTCAGAAAAAATAATGTAACCAAGATACTAAAAAAGATTAGGAATTGATCCAAAACAAATATCAAATTGTCTCTCACTGGAGAAAACATTGGTAGGTACAAGCGGATGGGCCATGACAAGTCTGCTGGCTTAGGATACTCAGAATATGAACTATGAATACAATAGCTTCCCACATGTGAGGGTGTCAAGAATGTTCTGACATCAACTTTTGGTATCATTTTAGGTTGGGTTTTTTGGGTTGTTGTTGTTTTTGTCAGCAAAATCTTGGCTTTTGAGGAAAAATAAGGAAGTTCAATTCTACCACAGAACCCACTTCCCACTTTACTTTAGGTCCATGGGGTTGCCCAGGTCTGGAAGCCATTATAACTATCTGTTTTATACCTTAGTGATGTAACACTGAAAATAATGGATTTTTGACAAGGACTAATTTCAAAATGATACTAGATGATTGGTTGTTTCACTCTTACCAAAGAACACTCAAATCTGTACTAACCTAGGGATACAGAAACATTCAGAAAGAATAATCCTCCAAATTTTAGGATAAATTTTGTTTAGAGAAAGGTACTGTTCAAAAAAAAAAGAAAAAAATTAGGGCATTAAAAATTTTATATCCTCCCTTATTTGAAATAAGATTTAAGGCAGCTCAAAAGGATATAAACATGGAGGAAAAGAATAAGTTAAACATAGAAGAGAAATAAAAATGATAGTAAGGTAGGGACATTAAATCGACTTAGGAGTGAGGCTAATAAACAATGAATATGCCACAGTCCTGCATATATTTGACAATTGGCCCCAAGTTAGGCTTTAAGCTTTCTTGCTGTCAATACAAATAGGGAAATCCAATCAGTGATGCAGTTTGCGATGTCCATGAGATAAAACAAATCAAATCCTTAGAAGAAGATACTATATCCGATACTGTATACGATACTAAGACCAGAAATAACATACCCCTGGTTCTTACAAAGAGAGCACTGTGTTATATAATGTAAGAGGACCCAACGGCTTCCTTCCAGGAGACCCAAGGATAAGGATCCTCCCCCCTTAGCTTCCTGAGTAGCTAGAATTACAGGTGACCACCATTGCACTTGGCAACCATATATGTATATATATACACACACACACATTATATATGTATACATAAAATACATTATATATATAATTATATATATTTATATATATATGTATACATAAAATACATTATATATATAATTATATATATTTATATATATATATGTATATAAATATGTGGGTTTTTTTTGAAACAGGGTTTTGCTCTGTCACCCAGGTTAGGGTGCAGTGGCATCATCATAGCTCACTGCAACCTCAAACTCCTGGGCTCAAGTGATCCTCTTGCCTCAGCCTCCCGAGTATCTGGGAGTACAGGTGCATGCCATCACACCTAGCTAATTTTGTCTATTTTATTTTGTAGAGACGGGATCTCACTCATGCTCAGTTTGGCATCAAACTCCTGGCCTCAAGTGATCCTTCTGCCTCAGCCTCCCAAGGTACTAGGATTACAGGGGTGAGCCACTGTGCCCAGCCCATTCTAATATATTTTTAAGTGGAGATTTTACTTTGACTCAATTTTAAACCTAACCTCATTTTAGTAAGGTAGATAGGCTAGTTAGATGTTTCTTATACCTTTCAAATCAAGTTTATAAGTATTAAACTTAAATCAAGTTTATAATTATTTAAAAAGGCTGTTATAACCTAACATTTTCTTCTGTACCACTAATGGCATGTGTGCCACACCTTGGGGAACACTGGGTTAGGGAAAAAAGAAATCTGGTATTTGGATATGCATGACCTCATTGCAGCTTAATATTTCTTGAGAGGTATTATTATTACCCCCAGAGATGAGAAAACTGAGGTTAAAAAACTTTTATAAGGTTCTGAGCAGGGATGAAACTCAAGTCTTCTGATGAAAATCAAGTTCTGTCTTCTAGATGAGTGTACAGAAGGCCTTTTTTTCCAAACTGAAGTTCAAGGCTTTTTTTGACTGTTCACCCCTTTGCTTCCTGCCAGAATGCCCCAGCCCTGCTTGGTCCATCGTGATGCCTACCTGCGGTTTTTGGAGCCAGGGCTGCTGGACCAAAGGGAGGAAGTCTGTCAGGCATATGTGGAACCCCAAAGAGGAACCTCGTCAACTGTCATGGACAGCTCTGCCACTTTGTGACCCTGTGGGTTTTTTGGGAAGTGTTTTTGTGTATCACCAGTCTCTCATGAGGTGAGGCCCCTTGTCCTGGGTTGGTCTTCTCCACTGGTGGAAAGTACGGCTGGGAGATTTGGAATGGTTGCAGTTTGACTTTGATTCTTGGCAGGTGCTGTCACTGTGAGCTTTTTGGAAAGACTTAAGAGATGTGGTTTGTTGCAGAAGATTATAAGATTCTTCCTAATCTTGGGGAACGTTTTGAGTCATCCCTGGCAGCAGTTTTCTGGTGACAACTTGAGCAACCTTAGAATGGAGAAGCCATCTCCATCCCTCACATGAATATGACTTTGGTAAATCATCTTGAGCTCTGAACCCATAGTTGTGATCTACACTCCTACTGAGCCCTGATTTTTGGTGCAAGACTTTTTCTTCTTATTTTTTAATGAAAACAATGTTTTCTGCTCTAACCATCTCTTAAATTTTTTTAGACTCTTATAATTTAAACTCTTTTATTTTAAAAAAACTTTATTTTGAGATCATTGTAGATTCACATGCATTTGTACAAAATGCTACAGAAAAATCTAATGTATGTTTTACCCATTTTCTCCTAATGGTAACATCCTTAATGAGATTTGAAAATTACTGAGGTATAATTTATGTATAACAAAATTTACTGTTTTATGCATTTAAGTTTCCTTTATGTCTTTTTGTGACTTGATACCTCATTTCTTTTTAGTAGTGAGTAATACTCCTTTGTATGAATGTACCACAGTTTATTTATCCATTTACCCAGTGAAGGACATCTTTGTTGATTTCAAGTTTTGGCAATTATGAATAAAGCTGCTATAAACATCCAAGGGCAGGTTTTTATGTGAACACATTTTCAATGTCTTTGGGTAAATTTCAAGGAGAGCAATTGCTGGATTGAATGGTAAGAAGTCACCATACTGTCTTTCAAAGTGACTATACCATCTTTCATTCCCACAAGCCATGAATGGGAGTTCCTGTGGCTCCACATTCCTGTCAACATTTGGTGGTGTCAGAGGTCTGGATCTTGGCCATTCCAATATGTGTGTAGTGGTATCTCATTGTTGTTTTAATTTGCATTTCTTTGATGACATATGATGTGGAGCTTCTTTCCATATGCTTACTTGCCATCTGTATACCCATTGTGGATGAAGTGTCTGTTAAGGTCTTCAGCCTATTTTTTTAATCTTTTTATTTGTTTCCTTATTGTTAAGTTTTAAGCACTATTTTTTATTTTGGATAACAATCCTTTATCAGATATGTCTTTTGCAGATATATTCTCCCAGTCTGTGGCTTGTATTTTCATTCTATTTATAGTGTCTTTTGTAGACTGGAAAAAAATATTTTTAAAGAAGTCCAGCTTGTCAATTCTTTCTTTCATGAATTGTACCTTTGGTGTTATATCTAAAAAACCATCACCAAACCCTAGGTCATCTAGATTTTATCCTACATTATAGTCCAGGAGTTTTATAGTTTTGCATTTTATATTTAGATCGGTGATCCATTTTGAACTTATTTTTGTGAAGGGTATACGGTTTATGCTCAGTGGATGTTCCGTTGTTCTAGTATCATTCGTTGAAAAGACTTTTTTTTTCTTTGCCGTTGCTCCTTTGTCAAAGATCATTGACTATATTTATGTGTGTTTCTATTCTGTTCCATTGATCTATTTGTCTGTTCTTTCACCAATACCACAGGGTCTTAATTACTGTAGATTTATAGTAAGTCTTGAAGTCAGGTAGTGTCAGTTCTCCAACTTTGTTCTTCACCTTCAGGATTGTGTTGGTTATTCTGGATCTTTTGCCTCTCCATATAAACCTTAGAATCAGATTATCAATATCCACAAAATAACTTGCTAGGATTTTAATTGGGATTATATTATTAATAAATCTAGAGATCATGTTAGGAAGAATGGACATCTTGGCAATATTAAGTATTCCTATCCATGAACATGGAATATCTATTTTTTTAGTTCTTTTTCTATTTCTCCTATTATATTTTTATAGTTTTCTTCATGTAGATCTTGTATAAATACTTATACCTACATATTTAATTTTTTGAGTGGTAATATAAATAGGATTGTGTTTTTAATTTCAAATTCTACTTGTTCATTTCTGGTATATATGAAAACAATTGACTTTTGTATATTAACCTTGTATCCAGAAACCCTGCATAATTGGTTATTTCTGGATCTGGTTCTTTTGCCTATTTTATTCCCTTTTTTGTCAAAAGGATTTTTTTCCCTTACTTCTTTGTATGTCTTGTTATTTTTAATAGAATGCTGAACATTCTGGGTAAAAATGCAGTAGAGACTAAAATAAATAGTAAAGATAAAATGAAATAAAATAAAATAGTAATTAATGCCCATTCTGGGCATTTTCAGTCAAGCCATTAGTATGGGAAGTTGAATCAATTTACTCAGTTTTTGAGCTGAGTTTCTTTTGTTGTTGTTGCTATAATTACTTTTAGTGCCCCACAGATGTTTAGGGTGAATCCTGGCATCATGGGGAGTTTTTCTCACTGTTCCAACAACACAGGCTTGAATTACATGGATCCACTTATATGTGAATTTCCTTCTGTCTCTGCTACCCTGAGACAGCAAGACCAACCCTTCATCTTCCTCCTCCTCCTCAGCCTATTTGACATGAAGATAATGATGATAAAGACCTTTATGATGATCCACATCTACTTAATAAATAGTAAACACATTTTGTCTCCCTTATGATTTACTTAATAGCATTTTCTTTTCTCTAGCTTACTTTATTGTAAGAATACAATATATGATACATATAACATACAAAAATATGTGTTAATTGACTATGTTATCACTAAAGCTTCTGGTCAACAGTAGGCTATTAGTAGGTAAGCTTTTAAAGAGTCAAAAGTTACACACAAATTTTCGATAAGGTGGGGGGTTGACATCCCTAACTCCCTCATTGTTCAAGGGTCAACTATATTTTTCTTTTAGTTTGGGTGGTCTCAACATTTTCTTTTGTCTTTCTGTGATCTAAGTGGAGGCTTCAAGTCATTTCATTTATTTGCGTTGTCAGAATCAAAATGTGATGGTAGGAAATCAGTCAGGGCCAAAGTTATTGTACTTAGAAACATAGTAAGAATCATGCAAGCACCGTATAAAGTGTATTTCAAATGAATCAGACACTTAAAACTCGCTATGGTGTTCTCCCATCAAAACTTTTAGCTACTCTTTTAATATTTCATGGACTAGACATTTAGAAGCAATTATTGCTCAGTGAATTTAATCCAACATTAAAGAGAATTTACTCTGGAATTTTAACTGTAATTATCCTTTCCTAATATGTGGACAGTCTCTTTCAGACTGGAAACTGTAAAGTCAACTGAGTTAGGTATACCCAGACCATGCGAGTAAATGTGTAATGTTCTTTGTGGGAAGATTCCACAAATACATCCAAAGTTGCACCTGTAAGCTTTGATGATCCTATGTCTGTGTCATCCATGGAGGCCAAGTCATGCGGCAAAGCTGGTTAAATGTCCTGGGAATGATGAAAATGCAGAAGTGATAGTTAGTGACTTCTCAAACGATGGCCACCAAGTGGAAGGGCCTGAAAGCCAATTGATTGACGTAATTTATTTTCTATTAGGCAACAAGGGGATACAGAGAAGAGTGGCATAAGGGAACCACTGCTGAGATCTGTGCACATGACTTGGATTTAAGTCCCGATTTTACTGATAAAAAGTATGGTAAGGTAGAAAGAGCTGAATTCTAGGTCCAGACAGGACTGGGTGTAACTCTTCGGCTCTGGCCATTAAGATTTTGTGACTTTGGGTTATGTAAAAGAGC
This sequence comes from Mirza zaza, assembly GCA_008750895.1. Taxonomy (NCBI): domain Eukaryota; kingdom Metazoa; phylum Chordata; class Mammalia; order Primates; family Cheirogaleidae; genus Mirza; species Mirza zaza. The sequence goes on along the minus strand of VSMD01060631.1, from coordinate 48,502 downwards.
TGCAATTTCCTAGTTAGCTAAATGGGCATAATTGTACCTACCTTGCAGCACTCTGGAGAGAACATGAGATCATGTATCTCCATGGTGCCTGGCATGATCCGTGCTCTATAAATAATTAGGATATTAGGATGGTTCCAATTGCAAAAGTCACTCTCTTTGAACATCATTATCCTTATGTGTAAAATGGAGATGATTACACATATCTCACTGAGCCATTGAGCAGTTCAAGTGAGATAATGCACACAAAAGAGCTTTCTAGAATGCAAAGCCTAGTGTTATTTCTCTTCTCATAGAAGTAGTTATTCGAGGGATATCATAGCCACCATTCATTAAGCACATCATTATGCTGTTGTAGTCACCTCCTGTTCACCCGATTGGTGAGGTGGGGATTCCTGCTCTGGGATTATGGGGATGGCCAGCACATGACGCTTGAGACTGGGCAGATGGGATCGACAGCAGTTTGTCGGTCACAAGTCCTGTCCTCCCAGTCCAGGGGAGGCAGACACCTCTGGTAACAATATGCTTGGGAGCAGATTAAACTAGTAGGGATTGATGTAGGGGCAGGTTTTGTAGTTCCCACGAGAGGATGCTATTGGCTCGTTTGGATAATTTTGTGGGCTGGCACAGAATGAAAACCCACTGCTAAGAGATAAGCAGGAGGAACTGCATTTGGTCCCTTTGAAAAGGAGGGCTATTTGGCCAGGAGACCTTATTGGCTAGAGCAGGTAGGGAGGGGCACTTGTGATTATGCCATTTGAGGCCCTCCTGGCTTCTCCAAGATGTCAAGGCAGCGCACAATATTGGGCTTTAAGTTTAGGCCTTATGTCACACGTGTGCCAGGGAATTTGCAAGTCTTTAAAATCCTCATTGGCCCTCCAAGGTGGATGTTACTGTCTGAATATTTGTGTTCATATGTTGAAATCCTAAACCCTAAGGTGATATTTTTAGGAGATAGGGACTTACTTTTGGGCTCTGCCCTCATAACTGGGATTAGTGTGTTTATAAAAGAGACTCTAGGGAGCTGGCTTGTCCCTTCCCCCATGTGAGGACACAGTGAGAAGTTGCTGTCTGTGGGGAAATGGGACTTCATCAAACACAGAATCTGTTGGAGCCTCGATTTTGTACTTACCAGCCCCCAGAACCGTGAACAATAGATTTCTGTTGTTCATAAGCCACCTAGAGTGTAGTGTTTTGTTATAGCAGCAGGACTGGACTTAGACGAGGAATATTATTATTTTCCCCATTTTGCAGCTGAGGAAACTGTGGACTAGGGAGGACAAGCCACACGGCAAGAGGCCATGCCAGGGATGGAGCTCATGTTTGAATCCTGGTGAGGTGCCTGGGATTCAGCTGTGGCGTGGGAGCTGAGGCGTTGGGAAGGATGGCGCCGGAGTGGCCTGAGACTCAAGGTGGGAGGCCCATCAGAGCTGTCCCAGCCGTGTGGTTGTGGCAATGAATGCCCACCAGACGTTGTAAACTCAAAAATGCCCAGACTTGTCACTGCTCATGTAAACAAATGCATCGAGACAGCAGTGTCAGGCTCAGGTTCAAGGACAAACTGGGGAGTGGTGTGAACTAGCAGCGCACATTCCTTCCTGGAGGGACAGCCACTACTCGGCTCTAGCTGACTGTGCCAGCTGTGAAAGCAAGATGGGTGTCGCCAGTTATTGGGATACCTGGAGGGAAGCCAGAAATGTGAGCTTAAATGTGAAGCAGTCCTATTTTAAAGGCTGGTCACAGATATGATTAAAAACTGTATTGCAGAGGCCACACCGTGTGGGTGAAGCAAAACACATCCGCAGGCTGGGCTTGCTCCCAGGCTCTGAGCCACAGGAGCAGGTGACAGCAGAGGGGCTGTCCTAGGCCCTGCCGCAGCTGTGGACCTGGAGTTCTACCTGACATGGTTTTGGCTAAGGCGCTAAGTGGCGGACTTGAGGGCATTTTCCTTTCAACAGGAGGTCGTTCATTATCTACACCCCTGGCTTCAGGGTTCTCCAGTCTGGAGGCACACCTGCATTTACACTGATCTCAGTACCTGACTTGCTCCGTATTTTTTCCTTCCATCCCCAGGGATGGCGTGCTCCTGAGTAAGGCAGTTCGAGAGAAGGAGTATAGTTCAATGTAGTGGTGAACAGTCTGGGTTTGCATCTTTGATCTTCCATTTACTCCCCTTGTGACCTAGGGCATGTTCCTTCCCCTTTCTGTTCCAGTTACTCGTCTATAAAATAGGAATCGTAATTTGACCTACCTCCAAGGGTGGCTTGAGAATTAGAAAAGATAATAAATATTAAGGAAGTGGGAAAATGTCTGGCATATAGCAAGTGCTTGGCAAATGTCAGCTATCTTCGTTCACATTTTCTTTTCCCTGTCCCATCCATTTGGAGCATCTGTTTACGGGCTCTGATGCACGGACCCCAGGGACAATTCACTCTGTGTTGTCCAGAGCCCTCAGGATGCTAAGGCTGCATTTATTTATTCATTCAGAAAATATTATTCGAGGGCCCACTGTGTGCCAGGCTCTGTTCTGGGCATCAGAGAATCATCAACTGTGAAGAAGATAGAGAAGAAGCTTATATTCTACTGCCCAAGACTGACAATAACCATGCAATCAAATAAATGAACAAAATCATTCCCAAGTACTTGCTGCTATGAAGAAAAAGGAAATGGTGATGTGACAGTGAGTGACCAGACAGCTACTTTCGACTGGGTGCTCAAGGAAGGCCTCTCTGAAGGGTTGTCATTTGACTGGAGGTTTGAATAACAATGAAGTATCTTGTCATTTAAAAATGTGGAAGAAGAGTGTTCCAAGCTCATGGAACAGCAAGTGCAAAGGTCCTGAGGCAGGAATAAGCTTGGCTTGTCCAGGGCAAAGGCAAGAGGTCAGAGTGGCTGGAGTACAGAGAACAAATGGAGGAGGGGAAGCCAGGAACCATATCACGCAGGTTTTGCAGTCCAAGGTTTAGTTATATTTTAAGCCCTAGGTAGAGGATTTGAAGCAGGGGAGTGATGTGACAAGACCGGATTTATATTTTATATTTGTATGTCCAATGCATCACTCTTGCTGCAGCGTGGAGGATGGATTCTCCAACAGGAGGGGAGGCAGAAGGGCCATCAGCCACAGTGTGGACTACTGTGGAACAGGTAGGGAAGGCAGGGAGAATGGCTCTTCCCTAAATTATATTTTCTTTCATTCATTCATTCATTCATTCATTCAACAGCTCTTTCTTGTGTGTCTGCTATGTGTCAGTAATGTGTTAGGCACTAGGAGTCCATTGACTCATGAAATTGTCATGCGCTCTGCTATCTTAGAGCTTTCAATCAAATGTCCCTCTTGGTTTCCTGGGTCCTGAGCTGCACTATCTGCACATCATCTTTCATGAACATCCTCCATGTCGGTTGTCACACTCTGTTTTCCTCCTGTCTCCCTAGGTACCTTCCCTACAACTCCCTACCTCCCTCAGCAAAACACAAGGCCTGTGAATGAGGGATATAAAATGGACACAGAGGAGGAAGGAGGCACCTGAACATAACTTCTAGAAGCGCAGAATCTCACTGAAGCCTGTACACATGCTCGTGAGTATCAGGGGTGGGGGTGGGGGTGCTCTACATCCAGGTGACCATAGAGGGAACTATAGGTCATAAAGGTGATCTTTATTTCTAATCTGTTTTCAATAAAGTCAAGCTTTTTCTTTAAGAGATAAATTATTTTTTCAGGTAGCGAAACAATATTGCTTGGTATTGGAGAACACTCTGTCAGATTCAATTCACAACCACAGGCTGTTGCATGAAATACTGGGTGTAACCTCATTCTCCAATGGCAAAGAAAATGGGCAAGCCACTTTCTTCAAATGAAACCAAGCACCTAATGATTGTCTTTTACTGTCTGATAGAAAGACCCTGGTGAAAAGAACTTCCAAGAAAATCTGACGGGTGGGCTAAACAAATCTACAGCTTCTTTCCAGACAAGAAATGTCAGTTACACTTTTTAATGGAGAGAGAGTGACTTCGAATTGCAAGGAAGCAACCAGGAGTGAATCAATGACCTAGTAGGTTCTACGTGTCAGGGACCTACTCATGTGGAGTGAACAAAGATGTGAGAATTCTGGCAAAAGGACAAGTGAAAAAAATCAGTTTAAACCAATACCAGAATTTTTTTTTCATGACAATAAGATCCTTTTTGCAGAATGTTGTTCAGAGATACAATATGTAAAAGGGAGAAAATAGAATCTGTTTTGAAAGTGGGAGGGTAATTAGTGTTCAGCCAGTTGCCTTCCACCCCCCACCCCAGGTTAAGTCTTGGAGCTTTAGTCCTTGAAAGAACATAGCTGGGACCCTATTGATTTAAACCATGATAGAAAACAAAGATTGTGTTAATCCTTTTTTTCCCTCAGCTAAATTTTATTGAGAGTATATGCTAAGCACTTGGCTAACAAAGCAAATTATATACACAGCGCTTTGTTTGATTGGATGAAATAAGTATGGTTATACCTGTTGTCAAAATGAGGAAACTGAGGCTCACAGTGGTTAGACCACGTGCCCGAAACCATTCAGTTGCTAAGGGGAAAATCTTGGCTACGCACTCAGAGCTGATATTGAAGTTCTTGCTTTTAACTAATAAACTCTACTTTCTCTCTCTCTTTGACAGGCTCTTCAATTCTCATCAAAAGCAGAGTGTTTCAAGGAATGCTTACAGAAAGGAGACCAGGAGGAGAAAAAGGAGGAAGAAGGAGTATGTGGAGGAGGCAGGGGCAGAGGGAAGAGTAGGACTTCAGCCAGTGACAAAGAGGAAATTAATGTAAAGTGATAAAAACCCAAGGAACCAAATGTTAAGAACGGAAATTCCTTGGAAAATCCAAAGAAAGACAATATCATGAGGGGAGAAGAGAAGGAAGAGGTGGGCTCAGATGCAAGCTTACCGTTTAGTGACCAAAATGCCAGGATTTCAGGCGGCACCAGACCCCCTGGTTTCTATCTTGATGCCATCACTTAGTCATTTACAGTCGGGTTAATGCTCACCAACGAGCAGATGGACCCAGAAGACTAGCCCAGGGCTTCTGCAGCTAACCGGAGCTGGGCGGTCTTTTTGGGTACCCAGCACACGAGATCCTGCCCTGGTTGGTGGCTCTTCATGCCATCAAACAATCACTTTTCTCCTACTGACTGAAGTTTTAGCTGGGTTGCTGAGATGACTGGCTGGGTTGGGCTCCCTGAGACAACAGTGATCAGACCCAGGGGACAACCTGGAAGCCAAGAACCTGGCTGTGGGATGTCTTGTTCTCCAAAAGAACAGAGCAGGGAAAAGGAACCAGGGTGCAAGCTGTTAGTCTTTGTGGTGACTGGTCTCCGCCATTGGCTAGCCCATCTGTGGGAGTCAGTTGCTGAGATGAGTAGAATCCACACCGTGCACTACCCAGGTGTTGGGTAGAGTTGGTGGCATAGCTCCTACTCCTGTTATTGGCCAACCAAGTGGGTGACTGCTGGTTGGAAACACCTGTGTGCATGACAAAGGGCAGTTCACATCCTCATCCTCCATCTCCACTCACCTCTCTGAACACACCTCGACCATGGTTGCTTCTTCCTTACTTTTTCAGGTAAGGGATGGGAAGTCACTAGGCAGGAGTGTTGGAGAGCATGTAGGCTCTTCTGGGAAGGACAGGAACATTCATTAAAGACCTTCTGTATCCCAGGCAATTCACAAGCCTTCTCTGATCAGATTCTCCCCAACTCTAAGCGAGGCAGTATTAACTCCGTTTTGTAGGAGATATTCAGAGAGATTATATTGTCTGTCCAATTTTTAATTTTTTATGTTTTATTTTTTGAACTCCTTTCTCCTTTAGGTGCCCTGCACCTCTTGAGAGGGCATTTATTGAGAAGATGCTTGGCCCTAACCTAAGGGCACCAGGATAGGTATGGAAGGCAGGACACCAGCTCTAACTGGGACACTGTGGAAGCCAAGCAGATGACTAAGAGGCAGTCAGGTACAGGGTAACAGGGAGAGGAGGAGGATTAAATGGAAAGTGCGGATAAAGACATTCAGGTTCAGTGAAAACACCACTACCTTGGCAAACAAAAGAAAGCCGGAGCTTTTCAGTTTACAGCCTCCCGAGTGGATCATCCTTTAGGTCCTTCTGAGTGCAGTGTTTGTTTGTTTGCTTATTTCTTTCATCTTCCATCAAAACTAGCGTGTCCCAGGCCGATTCTCTTTAGCTTCTGCTTTGTGTCGGCAGGAGTGGGTGGTGGCAGTGAGCTAATCTGACACATGAACCCTGACTGCAGGGTGACTTGGCTAATGGGCAACTCCTCTCATGACTCGATGGCATAATTGGGCTAAAGCACATCCGTCCCGACGCTGGGTCCATTGACAAATGGCGGGAATTCACACTGTGCCCAGCATCCCAGTCCCTGCAACTGCGTCTCTGTGCCAGGAGCAGGGTGGGACAGGAAGTGGCAAGTGACCCAGCCTTCCTTCCCTTCAACAGGGCCATCCCGATGGCCCGGGCCTAAGTAGTGGGCTGAAAGTTCTGGATTTCTGTATCACATAGTAGGCCCACGAGAGGGGTGGTGGCGGAAACTACGGCAATTTTAAAATCATTTAATAATATTTTGGTTAATCACATTTTGAACTCCTAATAAACATATAAATACTTTTTTTTTTTTTTGAGACAGCGTCTCACTCTGTTGCCCAGGCTAGAGTGAGTGCCGTGGCGTCAGCCTCGCTCACAGCAACCTCAAACTCCTGGGCTCAAGCGATCCTCCTGCCTCAGCCTCCCGAGTAGCTGGGACTACAGGCATGCACCACCATGCCCGGCTAATTATTTCTATATATATTAGTTGGCCAATTAATTTCTTTCTATTTATAGTAGAGATGGGGTCTCGCTCTTGCTCAGGCTGGTTTCGAACACCTGACCTTGAGCAATCCGCCCGCCTCGGCCTCCCAGAGTGCTAGGATTACAGGCGTGAGCCACCGCGCCCGGCCATAAATACTTTTTTATAAGTTAAAAAAATACACCTGTGGTAAAAAGAAAAAAAGGTACGAAGAGGAAAAGTCCCCATGCCCCATCCCCCAAGCTCCCAGGCCCATTGCCCTAAAGGAACCCAGTTAATGACTTGTAAATATCTGAGGTAAGGAAGATCACCTATAGCTTACCTGTGCTGTCTCCAGAAGAACTAAGGACAAACAAACAAGCAACCCCATCTCCTTTCCCTCCTTCCCATCCCAGGGCTCGTATTATGCCAATAGCGTCGTCTCGTTCTTATGCATTTGTTGTCCGCTATCCTGGCTTTTTCTGTCCATAACTGTACAACCCTCTTTTCCATTTCAAAAGATGCCCTTTTCAGGGGAAAAAAACACCTGTTATAAGAGGCTTACACCTGAGTGTAGAAAAGATGGTCATGAATATAGCATTTGGGATCTGGAAGGAACTTTCTATAATCGTGGAAGCAGAGACCTTGGGAAAAGGAATACACCTACTACTTTAGGTGTGCGTACAATTTTAGGGGTTATAAAAGGGCTTTACTGTCCATCATTCTACTCGACCATCTTCCCAGCTCCTGTATGGATGGAGGGGTTGGCAGTATTATTTCCACAGTACAGATGGGGAAACTGAGCCTCCTAGAGGTTGACGTCCCCAACAGCCAGTGCACCTGTCCCCGGGGCACGGGCATGGGAGGCCTCCACCCCCCTGGCAATCAGCAGCCCATGGAGAGATTTCAGGTGTGGTCAGGAGACAGCAGGCATGGGAGGCAATTCCCAGAACGCCTCAAATTGCAACACATGGGATGCCGCTGTTTTGCATAAGCTGACAGCAGGCTCTGACTCCACTTTCCAGGTTCAGTTTGGCTCCTGGGCCTGGGCTTCCCGGGCATGGAAATGACATTCTCATGGCTTGGAGCAGAGGAACGAGTGGCACTCTGGGCACCCAGCCAGCAGGGGCTCTTCCCAGGACTCTGCTTCACTGATGGGAGCCGCGTTGTCTCCCTCTGCTCTCCGACAGCCTTCTCTTAATTTGGTGCCATTGCCTCTCGCATGAGTGGAGATGTCTGTTTCCCTTTGCCTACGTGAGGGTAAGGGCGGAAGGGGAGGGAAAAAGGCCAGAAAGTCGGGGTCTATTCAATGAGCAGGTGCTGTGCTAGGGATGTGGGTACAGAGACAAATGAGGCAACACGTTCACTCTGAGGACTTCACAGCTTGGGGGACAGGTGGTCGGACGCACAGCAAAGAGAATAAGCAAGCGATTGCATTTGCATTCAAGTAACAGAGACTCAAAGTAACAGAGAGTTAAACAAGAGCCTTCTTTCTGTCCAATTCCTCGAAATGTGGAGCTGGGTGACCCACGGCGGGCCTGGGAGCTCTGTGATGTCACTAGGACCCCAGGCTCCTTCGGTTCTTCTGCTCGGCAATTTTAATAGTATCTTTTTGTGGTCATAAGATGGCTGCTGGATTTCCAGGTCGCATGTCTCAAGCAGGAAGAAGGAGAAAGGGGGAAATGTAAATGAGTATATACCCTTTTCACTTTCCTAAAAGCTTCACCCCATGATACTGGCTTACATTTCATTGGCTACCCTATCTGCAAAGGAGGCTAGGAGGTATTTTGTTTTATTCAGCTATTTTTTTCTATGGAGGGCACATCATCATCTCTAACAGTATAATCTTTGTTACTATGGAAGAAGAGAAGAACGGATGTTGGGTAGACTAGTAGCCCTCTCAGCCAATCTGGGCAATTTCAGTGCATTGTGGTATGCTCTGCCGAATAGATAAGCAATTATTTAATTAATTAGCTAAATAATTAAACCTCTCTTACCCTCAAGCTGTAGACAATAATAACACCTACTAAAGTATATAACCAAAAAAAAAAAGCATAAAAAAACAAAGTAAATGCCTATAAAGTAACTCCATTTATAGGACTGTTTCGAAGGTTCGATGAGAAAATGCGTGTCAAGGGCTTAGAGCTCTGGGGGGTATGCTGTAAGTGCCCAATAAATGTTAGTTGTGCTGGTGAGCACAGCAGAGGGTGACAGTCCTGACATCAGACTGCCTGGGGGTGTATCCGTCCTTCAGCACGGACTGCCCGGCCGTGGGCGTGGTGCCTGGATTCAGTTTCTTCAATGGTGAAACACGAGAACGAGAGAGTGAGGCCAACAAGAGACTCTGCCTCTCTGTCCCTGTCGCATTGAGATAGTCCATGGGGAGTGCTTCACAGGGTGTATGGCACGTCCTCGGGACTCAGAGAATGTTGTTCATTACGACCATGGAAACATGGAGAAGAGGCAGGTAACATAGACTCCATGAGACGTGGCCAGTCAGGGAGGGCTTCCCGGGTCAGGGGGTCTCTGAGTCGTGTCTTGGCAGATGTGAAGGAGACAGACAGCTCCAGGAAGAAGGTGGGGGAGGGTGTCACAAGCCCATGGACAGCATGGAGGTGTGAAAGCAATGGTGTGCTCTGGTAGCTGTGAACGGGCTGGCCGGGTCTGGGCCCCAAGGTCAAGGAAGGACATGGTACAAGTTGAAGCAGAGAGGAAGGCAGCGTTTGGGGCCAGGCTGAGGCGCTGAGAGCCCTGGGGGAGCTGAGCCTGCTACTCTGATTTGCTGGGACTGGTTCCTGAAAGCAGATGAGATCATATTCACCAACGAGGAATTGGCCTGTTCGAACAACGCTTGATTTATTGGCATCTGTAAACCACCACCTGTTAACCAAAGGCCCCAGGCTCCAACTCTGGCCAGAATCCTCTGGGAACAGGCCTGTAATCAACTAATGACTTCCACTTTGGCAGAGAAGCAAATGCTCATAGCTTGAGGCTGGTCTTATGACTGGAAAAATGGAAAGGCTGTTGTAAGTTCCAACAGGGATGTAAAGACAAGTTGCCTCCAGGTTTCCAACGAGGCAGATGAGCACAGATTTGTTTATCAGACTTCCCTAGAAATTCAGTTGTTGAGGCAGCTGGAGAGGTGAGGTGGGAGGAGAGGCAGAGAAAGGAACAAGAGGTGCTGGGATTACAACGGTGCATTGTAGTGAAGGCACCACAGGGGCGGCAAAGGGGCAGCTTGCTCCCCAGCAGAGGTTCGGCAGAAAGAGCGCATGACATGAGTTCAAAGTCATGGGGACCAGTGTCACCTCGGTCCCCAAGTTCCCAGAAACCATGTAGGGTGTTCTGTAACATGGATAATGATCCATGCTCGACTGGCATAACCAGGCCGTTTGATGAAAAAATGAGAAAACATGTGTCTGCAAATGGGAAAACATGTGTCCTTTATAAAGGAGGCACCTAACATAAAATCTGACCCCACCCCAATCTCTCAGGGACTCTGACAGATTACAGAGGATACCAGGCTCTTTCCCACCTTTGTACATTGACAGGCACTCCTTTTTCTGCCTAGAATATTCTCCAGCTCTTCCCGTGGCCTGTTTGGCCTCATCTCACCTTACACGCCACTTCCTCAGAAAGGCCTTCCTTGTCTACTGAAAGTATAATGTAAGCTCTCCCATGTAGCTGATGGTTGAGACCAAGGCAGGCTCATGACTAGTGGGTTCAAGTTCAGCTCTGACATATACCAACTGATTGATCCTTGAGCAATCACCTAACCTCTCTGTGCCTCAGTTTCCACATCCATATGATGGAGATAATACTAGTATGTCCCTCACAAAGTGGTTGTAGAGAAAGAGTCGTGTTAATAGATGCTGGCTATTATTGCTGTTTGAGCACCCTATTTCCTTTCTAGTGCTAACTGTGGTCTGTAGTTAATCTATTTGTATATATGTCTATTATCCAATGCCCACTCCCTTCCACAGTGTGATCTTAATGGGAGCAGAGACTGTGTCTTTCCCATCTGTCCTTATATATCATGTGCATAGCACAGTGCCTGGCACCTAACCCTAACCCTAACCCTAACCCTAACCCTAACCCTAACCCTAACCTTAACCTCAGGTTAGGAGGTTAGGGTTATGCTCAGGAAATAGTTGCTGGATGGATGAGTGGGTAAAGAAGACGTGGTGTATATGATATTGTCCAGGCATTCTCAAACTACGGCCCATGGGCCACATGCGGCCGGCCAAGGACATTTATCCGGCCACCGGATAAATGGGTGTTTTGGCCACCGCTGCCTGTCCTGCTTAGCAGCCGACTCTTCCCGGGCCCACAGTGCGCATGTGTGGAATGTGCGCCTCACTCTCCAACGGCCCTCCAATGGTCTGAGGGACAGCGAACTGGCCCCCTGTTTAAAAAGTTTGAGGATCCCTGATATAGACCATAGAGCACTACTGGGCCATAAGCAAGAAGGAAATAATGCGTTTGCAGCAACTTGGACGAAACTGGAGGCCATTATCCTAAGTGAAGTAATACAAAATCAGAAACATACATGCCGCATGTGCCCACTTATAAGTGGGAGCTAAACTATGGCTACGCAAGGACACACAGTGATATAACGGACACTGGAAGACTCAACATGAAGGAGGGTGTGACAGGATGAGGGATGAAAAATTACCTAAGGGGTACAATGTACACCACTCGGGTGATGGGTACACAAAAGGCCAGACTCCACCACCATACAGTATATACTTGCAATGGAATTCAGCTGGTACCCCCTAAGTCTATTGGAAAAAAAAAAAAAAAGTATAGTTGTTGGATGAGGAATTCACTGAATGAGTATTTCCCAGAAGTCTTAGCAGCCCATCCCCAGGGCCAAGATGGCCTCCTCCCGAGGGTGACAGCGGCAGCGTGTCAGATGGCCCCACTTTGTCTTTCGTTCTCCCCTTGGCAGGCTTTCGCTTATGTCATGAAACAGCGCTAAAACCCCACGGCACCTAGGTGCTTCCCCTCTCGCCAGCCCAGCATTCGACCACACAAAAAGGGGAAGGAAAAATAAGAGAAAAAGAGGAGCTGTAAACCACATGCTTCATGGGACAGAAAAATGAGTGGTCCTTTCCCCAGGGTCATGTGAGGGCGTCTCGGGAGCCCCGAGGGTGTTTCTTGCTGACGCTGGGGAGGGTTGAGGAAGCAGCAGCCCCAGCCCTGGCGGTTGGCAGTCGGCTTTTGGCATCTCTGCCCTCCTCCACCTGCTGTGCAACTTCGGTCCCTTCACCTCTCTGGGCCTCAACAGCGACCTCATCTGCAAACTGAGGACAACAGATGGAATAGAGGACGTCAACAGAGCGGCCATGCAGTTCTGGTTTTGCCTATAGGGCCGGTCTCATTATTAGCTTCTTTCATTCTCTGAGTGGCCAGTATGGATAATAAATTATAAGATCGGTTTGATGCAAATCTCTTCCAGTTGTAGGATTTTGTCACTTTTTTCTGACTGCTCACCCCTGCCCTAACCCCACCTCTGGATCCATGATGCATGCAGTAAGATTTCCTGTGGTAAGATTTCCACCTCCAAATTTTACTGTGAACATTATCAAACAATCAGAAAGTTGACAGATGTGTACATTGAACATCTATATATCCACCATCTATACTCTACAATGAACATTTTGCTATATACTTCCTTTATCCCATATCTATTTAACTATTTTGTCCTCTATCCATCTATCGATTTATCCTATTTTTATATATTTTATTCAAAATAAATTGCAAACAGTAGTATACACGTTCCCTAAACACTTCAGCAAATATAGTAAGGGTTTTTTTTTTCATTACAAAAGCAATTGAAACTAATTGTAAAACTTATGACAATACAGAGTGTAAAAAATAAAAAAAAAAACAAAGATAACCAAAAAACCTTTCTCTTTTCCTCACTCTCTAATCTTGTTCTCTAGGCATAACTGCTTGTATAGATAGTCCCAAACATTTATATACACATATATTTTTGATATTTTATAAAACTAAAATTATAGCATACTTATTGCTTTGCACTTTGCTTTTCAAAAAATCAATCATACCCTGAAGGCATTCTTTCTTTTTGGTAATAATAGGTTATTTTAACCCTTTTTAAAGTCTTCAGAATTTTCCATATTAGGCAACTTCATTTATTTAGCTATTTCACACTGATAGACATTCACACTATTTCCATTTTTGGGATATGATAAAAAATGGTGCAGTGAAGATCCTTACACATTCCCTTATTCAACGGATATTCTAATGAACACCACCATGCACCTGGCACGGCTCTATGCTGGGGAATATTGGGGAAATAAGACCGAGAACATTCGTGTGGAAATTATATTCCTCTGAAGGAGACAGATGATAAACTAGAAAGCAACAATAGCAAAAAAATTTTTTTTAGCTAGTTATGAAGAAAATAAAACAGAACAATGAGATAGACGGTGGTAGGAGGTGCCACTTTACAAACAGTTGTCTGGGAAGGCCTCTTGGAGGTGGCGATATTTGAGCTGAGCGCTGAATGAAGAGAAGGGGACAGTTACGCAAAGGCCTAGGGAGGACACACAGCAGATGCAAAGGCTCCAGGGTGGGGACGGGCTTGATGTGTTGGAGGGACAGAAACAGCCAGCACGACTGCAGTAGAGCAAGTGGTGGGCACAGGTGAGGTTCGAAAGGCAGGAGAGGCCACATCGTGTAGGGTCCAGGAGTGTGGGTTTTATTCTTAGTGTCATATATCAGGTTGTGTTCTTACCACTGGGTCATCACAGAACAGAACTAGCTCCGTCTAGCCTGCATGGAACGGAATACGAGCAAAGCATTTCAGATTTCTAGTCAGCTGCAGCGTGGAAAAGCATCATTTCATTGCAGGCTGTGTGGCATCCTGAAAAGAGAATGGGCATCACAGTCAGACAGAGCTATGTTCAAATTCCAGCTCCGTTGATGCACTCTCAAAAGAATTGAAAGTACAGTCTCGAAGAGATGTTTGTACGCCAAGTTCACGGCAGCGCTATTCACAAGATGGAAGCTGAAAATGGAAGCAACCCGTGTCCATCCATGGACGAATGATAAACAAATGTGACATATGCATAAAATGGAATATTATTCAGAATTGAAAAGGAAGGAAATTCTGACATATGCTACAACATGCATAAGACACGGTAAATGAAATAAGCGTTAAAAGACAAGCACCGTGTGATTCCACGTATATGAGGTACCTAGAAAAGCCAATTCATAGAGACAGAAAGTGGAGTGGTGGTTACCAGGGGCTGGCTGGAGGGAGGAACCGGGAGTTGTTAATGAGTGTGGAGTTTCGGTTTTGCAAGATGAACAGAATTCTGGAGATTGGTTGCACAACAATGTGAATGCACTTGACACTATCAAACACCATGCTTAAAAATGGTTAAGATGTAAATTTCATGTTATGTGTTTTTTACCACAATTAAGAATTTTTAAAAGTCCAGCTCCGTCACTTACTGGTGGTATGACTTGGCTAATGTCTCTCTAAGCCTCTGTTTTCTCACATACAAAAGGGAGGGAGCAATATCTCATCGCTATTTTGCAGACAGACTCCAACGCTGTCTGATTCCAATCTTCCTTTGCAGAATTAGGAATCTCGGGCTCCCCAGCCTTCTTCCCAGGCAGTGAAGAGAACTTTCTAGTGAATCCCAATTGAGTTGCCCTTCTGTGTAATAAATAGCTCAATGAACATTTGTTGATGTATTGGCTGACTGAATCCACTTGTGTAGACACGATCTAAAAGGTACCTTATGTGTGGGACACTGTGTGGCTGGTATATAGTAGGCATTCCATAAATATTTGTGGAACAGGTAAATGAACAAAGTGGTTGACACACCTGGCCATGAGTTGTGGCAAAACAACTTGCCTGTTCCAAAATACACACATTTCCCCCCTTATGCTGTACTGTAATAGTTGCTTTACAAAACAAAATAACTGAAATCCCCACCGACTGGGTGTTATATTAGCATCTTTATTAGTGTTCTATTGCTAGAATATACATTTCCACAAATATAGTAGAGTAAACCACACACATTTATTATCTTATGGTTTTGCAGGTCTTACATGGGTCTGGCATGGTCTCGCTGGGCTGAAATCAAGGTGTCAGCAGGGGTACATGCTTTACTGAAAGGCTCTCCGGGAGGATCTGTTTCCTTGCACATTTGGGTTGTTGGCAAAATTCAGTTCCTGTGGCTGGATTACTGAGATCCTTGCTGGCTGCCACTGAGGGTCAATCCCAGCTTCTGGAGGCCACCCGTATTCCTTGAGTCATGCCCGCTTCCTCCATCTTCAAAGCCATCCACTCTTCGTCCCTCTGATCTCTCTGACTCAGCAGGGGAAGGTTTTCCACATTTTAGGACTCGTGGGATGAGATTGGGCTCACCTACATAAGCCAGGAAAAACTCAAAACCCTTCACCGTAATCCCATTTGCAAAATCGCCTTTGCTATGTAATGTATTCAAGGGTTCTGGGGAGGAGGGTATGCATATCTTTGGAGGGGGGGTGGTTATCATTCCACCTGTGGCAGCATGTCCATCATCACTTTGGAATAGAAGGGTTTCTCAACAGGCAGCTGTCTGTCTCCCAGCGAAGAGCCCCAGGAAATGAGGTCGATGAAAGGGAAATTTGGGCAGAGGGAAGAGAGGGTAGGCACTGGCAATAAATGTGCTGGGAGGCCTGGAAGGATGTCACAGAAAGAGGTTCCTAGTTTCATGGAATCGAGGTTGCTCAAAGGAAAAAAAAATACTCACAAATGCCAAGAAAGTTAAACTCTGTGTGTCTTACAATTTCCCTTCAGGTCAGCTCTATGGAGGATAAAGTGCTCTTCACCTGCTGTGAATAATCGTCATTCCTTTCTCCATGATTTTCATGAGTTGGTTGATGGGTTATTGGTTCCTTGCTGTAATTAGCACTGAGGGAAGTTGTCTTTGCTGGTGTGGTGAAGGTTCCAGGTGTTATCCTTCAGGCTCACTGGCATTCTGTCACCTATCACCTGACATCAGCTATGCTGCGGTTGTCACTTCTAGAGCAGAGGTTCAGCCACTAATCAGGGACCTGGTGGTCTGACCCAGATCTTTAGATCACTTCCGGAGCTTCTCTCCAGATAGTTTAAGAAGTTACACTGCCACGATGCTGTCTGTTTCAATCCCCCTTCATTTGTGTCTGCCATCGTCTTTCTTCCCCTTTTCTTTCCTTCCTTCCCTCTTTCTCTCCTCTCCAGTGTTCTGATGTTTTGGATCAAACTAATGAAAAAGATTGGAAACAATTTCAACTTAGGAAATAACCCAAAGGTGTGTACAAAGTTCACTGCTCCAATCATTCCTGTTCCAATAAAAGGAGTTCACAGCAAAGGAGTATTTTTTTTCTGGTTCTCCAAGGCTTTGGGGAAACAAGGTATTAGGGGGCGGAGTGGGGCTCCCTGGTGCCTGTCAGTGTAATGCAAACCAAGGGGAAGGAGAGGTGTGGACCCCTCCAGGGGGTTCCAGGCTGCAGGTAAACCATGGATGTAATTCTCCAGATGCTGCTGCAGCGGGAAGCCAAAGTGTCACTGGTGCTAACAGAGGTCACAGCTTTTGGGAACAGTGATTGCGACACAGAGGAAACTCCCCCTCCCAGTGACACCAACAGGGGCAGCTCTGGGGTGGACGTTCAGAAAATGGGCCAGAGAGGATGAAACCGCTGGTGTGCACGAGCTGAGAAGAGGCTACTCCTTGGGAAACCCAACAGGGAAAAAAGTAGTTGAGCCAAGAAGAAAACCACCAGACCTTTTCTTTTGGCTTGAGGCATTGCATACATTTGAATAATAATCAAATTACTACTGACAAGGACAATATGACTGCTGAGCAGCAGTGATGTGGTAATCACAGTTTTACATGCGGATTATCTTTAGTCATGATTACGTTATCTACATCCTAGAAGTGTGAGAGAGATTAACAGAGTTGGTGAAGGCCACAGAGCCTGTCTTGTGGCTGGGATTCAAGTTCAGATTCACTGATTTTAAAAACCTGTTTTCTCTTTTCTTTCCCTTCATAACTTCTTTTTCCATTTTCTTTCTGCATTATTTGCTTCATGCCCTTTTTTAAAAAAAAATAAAATGTCACCCATCAGCGGAAATCCCTTTGTGTCACTCCTCTGTGCCGTTCTCACTAGAGACAGCCTCTCAACTGAGGTTAGAGTTACTCCTGCCCTTCGTTATGTGTGTCCATGGCCATCGAGAATATATAGTATTGTATGTTTCAAACATTTACATAGATGAGAGGCGGCTAAAAGTAATAATTTACAGAGAAAGAAAGACAAATGGCTGTAAACTATAAGAAAAGATTCACTACCATAGAAGAGAGCAATACAAATTAAAACCACATCGAGATACCATTTAAAAAATCCATCAAATCAGTCCACACCTAAGCTTTGATAAGCAGTACTCAAACTTTGATTGTGGATGAGTAAATTGGTGTAATCTCTGTAGAGGGCAATTTGGCAATCTCTATCAAAAATGCAAATACACAAAATTACAAAAGAAATCCCATTTCTTAGAATTTGTCTGTAGATATGTTTATGTATGTTCAAAAGCACATGTGCTCAAGGTTATTCATTGTAGTATTGCTTGTAATGAAAAAATAGAAAAAATCCACATATTTATCAATAGGGGAGTGGGTGAATAAATATGGTGTGTCCCCAGGATAGAATCCTATGAAGGTATAAAAAAAGAATGAAGACACTCTCTGTACTAACATGGAATGTTTTCAAATAGATACTAGGTGGGAAAAAACAGTAAGGTACAGTAGAATATGTACAGTGTGATATCTTTTGGGTAGGGAATGAAAAAATGAACCTATGTAGTAATTTTCATTTGTATGTGCATAAAGAAACTGAAAGTTTGCATGCCAAAACTTACAACAGTTTTGCGTGTGGGATGTAGTAAGAAGGGTGGGATGAGGGATGAGGGAAGACTTTTAAATCTATTCCTTAACATTTTTTGAACGATGTGGATGATCTATGCTACGAATTTTAAAAAAAAGCAAATAAAAAAGTTATAGTGGCATCATGTAGTACAAGTCATTCTGTAACTAACATTTTCTAGTCAGGTATATATTATATTTCTGAGGCCTATCCATCTGGTTGTGTCCCTGATTTTTCCATTCATTATGCTGCCTTGAACTCTAGATGCTCACAGGTGGAAAAGCTCTTGGAGATCACCGTTTTCTACTTTCATGTTATAGGAAAAATAAAGGAAGGTGCAGATATGGCAAGTGACTCCCTGAGGGTGGCCCTGGAGGGGTTTGGCTTCAGGTCTGACTCTAACTCAGGGGCTAGGGCTGCCTTTCTACCCCTTGCCTTCAACCAATGGGAAAACCACCTCCTGATTCTTACTGAGGTTGGTAACTCTATGTGTTATCCTTTCCTGGAGACATTGCCTTTAAAAACAAGAAAGAGATAAACAACACCAGACAACAAGACCCATCGGCCACTGTTTTACGCAATAGCGATTGTCCAGACCCCAGGAGAAGTCAGAGATGCTTTGGGGTGAGGGATGGGGTGGAATGGTAACATTGGTGGGGTTGGTAGTCAGGGACATGTTAAACTTTCTGGTATCTCCTCCCCATTAATTTAATTTACATTTACATTAATTATATTAATTACATTAGAGGAAAAGAAAAAGGCAAACCAAAACCAAAACAACTAGGTTATCACTAGTTCATTTATATGAAGATTAGTTCTGCCTTCAGTTTAGGAAGGAACTAATTTGTGCTGTACACTAGTGATGACATTGCTGTGAATATTGTTAATTTAACAAAAGCTTATTAGACTTTTTGTTGCCATAGCGACAGTCAAGGCACTAATAAGCTCTGCAAAGTGAAGGAGACCTCTGCAGGCAAAGTCATCTGGTCCCCCCTCTGACTTCAGGCAAGACACCATTAAACCATTCTGACAGGTGAGGGCCTTTTAGGATTTACTTTAATAAATGATGCCAGCCTTTCTGGAGTTCTCATAGTCAAGCACTGTGACAGAAGAGGTGAGAACACAAAGACCCAGAAGAAATATACTTTTACCTCAACTTGAATAGCACACATAGGCGTTTCCTAAAATTTTATACCAAAATATTTATAACAGTGAAGGAACAGCAACAATGTCAAGAGGCCCTCCCAAGTTTGCAATTTTGGCCACATTTCGGATTTTAACTTACCATTTCATGCGAGTGTTGGATTCCACACCATATCAATGTATTTGTTTGTAATGTCTACGTTTATAGTCTATGAACTATTTTTCCTACCAAGTCTAGTAAAATTGATGTTTCAAGAAGGTACACAATGCTGACCATGTGGCTTTGAGTAGCCTCTGCCCAGATCTCAGCCTGGATCTTTTTATACTCAAGTTTGAGAAGCATGGATTAGCTAAGGGTAGGTAAACTTTTTTTGTAAGGGCCAGATAGTAAGTTTTTAGGCCTTGTGGGTCATACTGTTTCTGTTATAATGACTCAGCCCTGCCCCTGTATCAGAAACAGCCATGGACAGTATGTACATGGATTGGCATGGGTATGTTCCGAAAAAACTTTATTTATAAAAACAGATAGATTTGGATAATGGCCAAGATTTGGCCTGCAGACTGGAGTTTATCAACCCCTGGATTACACAATAAATTCTCCAAGAGTTTATGAAAAGAAATATTTTCAGCCAGAAAAAAATAAGGAAGAGGAGTGGGAATTGAAATTCTACTGGTCATTAAAGGCTGGATAGTATTTCAAAGAGCAGAAAGGAAATGACATTATTGGTAGAGAATCAGTATAAGCAAAGGCAAATGTTTTGGAGGATAAATGTAGATGGCACAGAGAGGTCAGTAAGTAGATCGATTTGGCTGCAGGAAGGAACTAATGTAAAAGTGAAACATTCTAAAATGTCACTGCTAGAAGAAACTTTGCTGATCATTTGCTTTTTATTATGAAGATGGGAAAATTAGTGTTAAAAGAGATTTCAGATCTGGAACGAGGATGAAGAGTGGCATCTCCTGAATATTGTCTTAGTCAATTTTGTGCTGCTCTAACAGTACACCTGAGACTGGGTAATGCACAGTGAACAGAAATATATTGCCTCATGATTCTGGAAGCTGGTAAGTCCAAGATTGAGGGACTGCTCTTTTAACTATACTCAGTTAAAAGAAGTCACACAGCTCCTTCAATATTTTGATTAGATATTTCTTCCACCTGATACCCTAGTTCATTGCTCTTAAATTTTGCCTTTAATAGACAATTCAGCCAAGTTCTTTGCCACTTCACAACAAGGATGGCCCTTCCTGCGGTTTTCAACACCTCGCTTGTAGTTTCCACCTGAGACCACAGCAGTGTGGCCTTTACTGTCCATATTTCTACCAACATTCTGATTACAACTGCTTGAGTCATCTCTAAGAAATTTTGGACTTTCTCTACAGCTCTCCTCTTCTTCTGAGCCCTCACCAAAATCACCCTTAATGCTCCATTTATAGCAATCTCGGCTTTCCCTAGCCTGCTCCTCTGAATTCCTCCAGCCTCTGCTCATCATCCAGTTCCAAAGTTGCTTCCACATTTTCAGGTATTTATTATAGTGACAACTCCACTTCTTGGTAACACTGTTCTATCTTGGTCTGTTTTGTGCTGCTATAACAGAATACTACAGACTGAGAAATTTATAATGAACAGAAATTTATTGGCTCATGGTTCTAGAGGCTGGAAAGTCCAGGATCAAGGGGCCATATCTGGGGAGGGCCTTTTTGCTGTGTTATCCTACAGTGGAAGGGCCAAGATAGGGTGACAGAGAAAGAGAAAGGGAACCAAACTGACCTTTTCATAGCACACTCAATCTCATGGTAATAAACCTACTCCTGAGATAATGGCATGAATCCATCCATGAGGGTAGAGTTCTCATGGTCTAATCACCTCTCATTAGGCCCCACCTGCTAACAGTGTTGCATTGGAGTTAAATTTCCAACACATGCTTTTTGGGGACACATTTAAGCCACAGCAAATACTAAGCTAAGGTGTCTCAGCTCTGTTTGGCAGCCAAATAATATTTCAACACTCCATCATTTGAATGTTTATTAATTAGCCAACTGCCTACATATCACACAATCAAATGTTGCAAGAGGAGTTCCTTTGGGATGGAGTTAATCTTCATCTTTGTACACCATTGTGAAATAGCACTGTAGCTGTGATAAGACACATCCAGAGCAATCACCTAGATAAGCACCATGCATCAGAAGCTTTAGCATCTTATCCTGCCAGCAACTTGCTCTGCAAGACCATACCAAATCCTGAGCTTCCCTCTGGTTTTCCCCCTTGCTTCAACAAGAAGTTTTTGTCCTTGTCTCTCCATCAGAACCAATGGCCCATGTCTCTCTCCCTTCTCTGCTTCCTTTCTCCATCACCAACACTGAAATCATGAGTGACTGGAGGGAACCAGAGTGTAAGGGACCAGAACCTTGCAGGACCCAGATATTCATTCATTGATTTGTTCCTATCTAGTTATTGAGCATTTTCCATGTACTGAGTGCTGGGGATAAGCTGTGAAAAAGGTAAGCAGGTTTCTGCCCTCAGAAGCTCACATTCTAGTGATGTGTGTGTGTTGGTAGGGAGAACATAAACAATGTATGAGTAAACAAACAAAAGAATTTCAGATGGAGATAGGTGCTGTGGATGCAATAGAACCAGGTATTGTGATACTGACTAGAGGGTGCTTTGGGGTAGTCTAGCAAGGGAAGGCCTCTTTGAGGAGGGACCTGGATGCTGGGAAGAGCCAAAGAAGGAGCCCTGTGGCCAGAGGGTCCAGGGGAACAGAGAGAAGGTGGGTGTGACTGCAGGGCAGTGGCCCAGGGGAAGATGAAGATGGATGGCAGACAAGTAGAAAGAGGTAGACAATATAAAGAAATTGATGAGTTTTGATCTGGTTGATTGAGTGACTCAATCTGGATTCTATTTCTAAAACAGCATCCAGGCAGTTACCTGCAGAATGTCTTGGAAGGACCAAACGTGGAGGAGGTAACACAATCAGCAAAGGCTACTTCAGTAGCCCAGATTGGAAGTCACAGGGGCCTAGATCACACAATCATGGTGGATACTGAGAGAAGCAACTGGATTTGGGATCTACTCCGGCAGGAGAAGAAACGAGACCTGTTAAGGAACTGGATGAGGGTGTCTGGGGTGGTGACGCTGATAGGAAATCAGAAATCCAGGGTGACTCCCTGAGTTGGGGCCTGAACAACCAGGTAAGTTGTGGCATCTTTGTTTTTTGACCGGAATGTCTGGAAGTAAACAGCTGGGCTGGGAGGTGTGGTGAGTGAGTAGGACTGCCGTGGGTGTGCTAAGTTGGAGATGCCTGCGTGACTTCCAGGTGAGGATATGCAGTCAGCAGCTGGAGGTAATTTTTTGGGTGTTTCCAGTCTTAACGAATTAGCATTCTCTCTAACACCCATGTAACAACGGCCTGAGTCTTGATTTGCTTAACCACAAGTTGTATAATATCCCCTCCCTGGAATTTCTGGGACTCCTTGGAGATTCGTCGATTCCTTGGATCCATCCTGGTTTCTGCATTTTTCACCTCCACTAGCCATCCTGCCCCAGGTCAACTCAGCCCGTGTTCCCAGCTGACTTCCTCTGCCCACCCTGGGTGGCTCCAGCATGGACCTGTTTCAGGGACCTGATGCATATCACCAAATTGCTCTTCCCAGAGATCGGGCCCTTTGCGCACATGTTAGCGTACAGGTGTATTCAATTCCCCACATTTTCACCCGTGCCAGGCAGCATTATTGGCCAGTTTGTAGGTGACAGATGGTAAGACATTTCAATTTGTATTGCAAAGATATGCTTTTAAATAGCAAAGTACTCTATGTCTGTATACTGCAACCCACAGAATCAATTCAAGTACTCACGACCACATGTAACTATTTAGGAATTTCAGGGTGCAGATAATAAAAATGGGTAACATTTGTTGAGATCCCATTGTGTGCCAGGCATGGAGCTAAAGCGCTCTGCAGATGTGGTACCTCGTTTAATCCTCACAACATCCAAATATGGAGGATGGTCTGATCAGTCCTCATTTTCTAGGTGAGGAAACTGAGGCAAAAGGAAATTAAGTAATTTATTCAAGTGGCAGAGCTGGGACGTGTATCCCAAGTCCTTCCTTGGGCGTGCAGAGCCTCACCACAGCCAGCCTGCCTTCTTCCTGTTGCTCCAGAGGGAGGCCCACCCAGAGTGGCTCCCTGTCCTGGATGGCAGCATTGATGAAATGTCTTCTGGAAATTCTTGTCACCTCTTAGCCTCTACTTTCTATCTTCCCATTTTTTCCTCCCAATTTTCTTGATCTTTGTTGGGATTTATTCCTAATTGACATCTGGCTAATTTAATCCTCCCTCTGAAAACATCCAAGTCATAGAGGAGGGAGGTAATGAAAGCCACAGGTTCTTGGGACGGACAGGTGGGTCCTTCCAGCTGGTAGGCAGTCCCCTCTCCTCACCTCTCTTTCCCTCTCACACAGCAGGGAGTTAAATTTTATATTTTTCCTGATAATGATGAAATAATATATAATGGGGGTCTGTGTGTGCATGTAGTGCTTTAAGCACTATTAATCCCTACAACTACCCAATGGGGTACTTAACGATTATAGATATTTTATGTGCCTTTTGTAGAAAATGTGAATGATTGAATACCTAGAGACTGCCACTGCTAGGATGGTGTATTCCCTTCCGGTATTTTTTCTTAGCCTAAGTATTTAAATATATTTTTAGGGTGTCATATCATACATGCAATAAAGTTACACATGTTTGACCATAAAAGTGAGAGAGAAGAGGGAAGAAAAAGAGAGAATCTAACATGTGGGTAATGCTGTTTGCCAGTCCAAGGAATTGTGGCTGCCAGGGGTAGGGGGTGGGTGGGGGTGGCGGTGGGTGTGAATGGGGGGGAATCTGCTGTTTCCTCCTGAGACTTCTATTCCTGGGGTCTTCTCAATGTGTGAACATCTCACCACGCACACTGTGGTTTTGGGTTTAAAGAGATGTATTTTTGGTTCAAAGAGATGTATTTTTGGTTTAAAGAGATGTATTTTTGGTTCAAAGAGATGTATTTTTGGTTCATCTCTCATTCAAACCAGCCATTTCAGGTGACAGTCAAACTAAGGAAGCAAGTGAATGTTTAGGGAAACACTGGCTGATGGAACTTGCTAGAAATGGCCATCCCTGATGTAGCATCATGCTAAGGGGTTTCAAGGGTGTTTTGACCTTTGCCATTTTTACCTGGAGCACTGACTTGACAAACTAACCCCCCATGCATGCGAGATGCCATTCTGCTGTTTGTAATTCGGATGTTAATTGAGGTGGCCCTGTACTTTGAGTGTTAAGTAAAAGTGACTTTAGCTTTTTATCTTGTTTTCTTTAGGAAGTCCAGGGTCCTCCCCAGGAGTTCTGCACTCTCTGGGGCTGACAATCTAGTGGTTTGTTCAGGCTCCAGCTGTCTTCCCCATGAGGAGCTCTGGATTCACCTTCCTGCATGAAGGTACGCACGGCTGTCCACTGCTGAGTCCTGGGCTCCATGTCCAACTCAGCCTCTGCCCTTTGTCCCACCAGGCCCTTTTCCCTGGGAGTATGTGCTCAGCAAACATTACTCAAGGTGTGGGGATTCAGGAGGGATTTTTATTTTATTTTATTATTTTTGCCCAGCTGACACCTTGATTTCACAGGAGAGATTTTTAGAACGAATGCTAACTTAAACTTGGATATTAGATCTCTCTCTCCCGAAAAGCTCTTTTAGCAACCTTGCTACAGGGAGTTTGTTTCTCATTGACCACTTTTCTCTGAAGATTCTCATCTTCCACGTTTTTATCTGCCTTCTCTGTATCTTAACACTTTCAAATTCTTTCATCTCATCACAGAAAGCAGTTTAGCTCCACAAGCCCTCCATGGTCCTGGGCCTTCTCTCTTGTACATCTAATGCCCTACTGTTGAGTACTGCTCAGACCAACAGCCACCGACTCTGAGTTTCTATTTATTTATTTATTTATTTTTATTTCAGCATATTATGGGGGTACAAATGTTAAGGTTACGTATAGTGCCCATGCCCTCCTCCCCCCTCGAGTCAGAGCTTCAAGTGTGAGCATCCCCCAAATGTTGCACATCTCACTCATTATGTTTGTATATACCCATCTCCTCCTCACCCCTCCCACCTGCCCGACACCTGATAAATGATATTCCTATATGTCCACTTAGGTGTTGATCTGTTAATACCAATTTGATGGTGAGTACATGTGGTGCTTGTTTTTCCATTCTTGAGATACTTAGTAGAATGGGTTCGAGCTCTATCCAGGAAAATACAAGAGGCGCTATATCACCATTGTTTCTTAAAGCTGAGTAGTACTCCATGGTATACATATACCACATTTTATTAATCTACTCATGTATTGATGGGCACTTGGATTGTTTCCACAACTTTGCAATTGTGAATTGTGCTGCTATAAACATTCGGGTGCAGGGCGTCTTTTTAGTAGAGTGTCATTTGATCTCTTGGGTAGATGCCCAGTAGTGGAATTGCTGGATCAAATGGTAGATCTACTTCTATCGCTTTAAGGTATCTCCATATTGCTTTCCACAGAGGTTGAACTAGTTTGCAGTCCCACCAGCAGTGTAGGAGTGTTTCTATCTCTCTGCATCCACGCCAACATTTATTGGTTGGGGACTTTTTGATAAAGGCCATTCTGACTGGAGATAAGTGATATCTCATTGCAGTTTTGATTTGCATTTCCCTGATGATTAGAGATGTTGAGCATTTTTTCATGTTTGTTGGCCATTATTCTATCTTCTTTTGAAAAGTTTCTGTTCATGTCCTTTGCCCACTTTTTGATAGGGTTGTTTGATTTTTTCTTGCTGATTTTCCTGAGTTCTAAATAGATTCTAGTTATCAGCCCTTTATCGGATGTGTTAGCCACATGTAGAAGACTGAAACAGGACCCACACCTTTCACCTCTCACAAAAATCAACTCACACTGAGTAACAGACTTGAACCTTAGGTGTGAAACTATTAGAATTCTAGAGGAAAACATTGGAAATACTCTTCTAGACATTGGCCTAGGCAAATAATTTATGAAGAAGACCCTAAAGGCAATCACAGAAGCAACAAAAATAAATAAATGGGACCTGATCAAATTAAAAAGCTTCTGCACAGCCAAAGAAACTGTCAAGAGAGCAAACAGACAACCCACAGAATGAGAGAAAAATTTCCAAAATGAGTTTCAATTTTTATTAACAGAGAAGAGAAAGCAGAGGCTTTGAAATTCCTATCTTTCCTGTCTCTCTCCATCAGTCTTTATAAGTGAAACAGAACCTGATACTTATTTTTTCACTGATAGAAGCTATGCTTCTCTTAGAAGACAGAATTAATCTGCAGTTAGAGTTAGTTTTAAATACTTTTCACATTATTGTATATGTGAAATACATAGATCATGCTATAGGGACAATTTGGTATCCTGTTTGTTTGTTACTATTGCCACATTACAAACCATCCCAAACTTAGAGGTAAAGCTACAACAATTTATTACACTCACAGATTCTCTATACCAGGGATTCGAGGAAGAGCATGGTGGGATCGCTTGGTTCTGGTCCATAATGTCTAGGGGCCCAGAAGGGGTGATGCAAAGACTAGGAGGGGCTCCACAGGTGGGGGTTGGAGTTATTGGGAGGGTCACCCCGTACATGCCTGGCAGTTAATGCAAGCCATCAGCTGGAACCTTAGCTGGGAGCTGGGGTCATCACCTGGAGTACCTGCTCATGGCCTTTCTGGAAGAAAAGGTCTGCCAGTTGCTGGAGCCCCTGGGCTTCAAGTGCACCTTCATTGACGACTTTGACTACTACCTGACCGACGTGGGAGACCTGTGCGCCTGCGCCAACATCCGCCGGGTGCCCTTCGCCTTCAAGTGGTGGAAGATGGTGCCTTAGTCCAGGCCCATCTGGGTCTCAAGAATGAGCATCTCAAGAGAGCAAGGTGGAAGTTCACAGCATATTTATGAGCCAGCCTCGGAAGTCACATAATCTTACTTCTACAATATTCTTGGTTGAGGAAGACACCAAGATCTGCCTAGCTTCAAAGGGAGGTGACATAGACTTCATCACTGGACGAGGGGACAGTCAAGGTCATGTTGCAATAAGAGCCTGTGAGATGGGAAGTGGTATTGCTGCCATCTTGGAAAATACAATCTGCTACACTGCTCTTTTCATTTAACATATCGTGCCATTAAAATAATCTGTCAATTCTGTGCATACCTCCATAGAATTTATTTAACTAATCCCTTATTATAGAACTTTTCTCATCACTTCTCCATGAGAGAGAGGAAGCGGGTAAGGACATTTTTCCTTCTCCAAAGCCTAGAGAGGGAGGTCCAAAGAGAATTTTTTTGACAAGTTGGGGCCTTAGTGAAGTCCTATTCCACCAGTGTCCTACGCTACTCAGTTGGGGGCTGTTGTCACCTCTCTTTTGACAGTTTCTGAGCCGTGAACCAGCAGAGCACCTGATGCTGCTAGGGCACAGAGAGAGAGACAGGTAAGGTCTGCAGCCCCTTGGGTGTGGCAAGGATGCGTACATTTCCCCTGGCTCGAGGGAACACCGGGGGAAGTGGTACTTGAGCTATCTTGTCATCCTTCCCCAAGTGGGCTGCCCACTGGATGAAGTCCTCCTAGCAGAAGGAGAGTGTGGGGCACACTGTCTCTGGCTGGGGAGGAAAAGGGAAGGAAGCAGCTACAGCCCTAGCCAGGTCACCTAGGTAGGTGAATATGCAGGCAGTGGCTCTGACACACTCTGCAAAGAAGCCAGCACACAAGCCCCATGTGACAGCAGCCACACGGAAGGAGCCAGAAGCTCATTTGTATTATCCAGGGCAGCAGCGACCATGGAAATGAAGAGGATCAGCCCCTCACCACAGGCAGCTGAGTAAGGAGACATCTCTGCCCTTCCTTCCTTCCAGCCTGCCCTAACACCAGATGGCATGTGCAGAGGAGATAGGGTGGTGAGAACAGACCATACTCTTCTTATCACCCCTTGCCCCAAGCTGCTTAGAAACTCAAGTCTAGGTGTGGGTATGTGTTTGGGCTGGGGGGTGGGGTGGGGTGGAGGGGGCATGAAGAAGACAGTCATTACCTGAAAACAAATTTAAAGTTTTGAAATGCATGTGACCGTGTCCTACAGAAGCGAAACTGTGACTGAATAACCCCTAATAATTGGAAATAAATGGAATTGCACTAAGATGATGGTAAGCATAATTAAAGAGGATTTGAGAACACACAGTTGATAACAATTTTGCGTTTGAAACACTGGCAAGCTGAGGCTCCTTGATAAAGTGGATGTAATTGGAGTTATTTGGTATCAGCCTCTTAAAGACTCGATTCTCAGGGAGTGCTGTACTCCCAGCTGCTTGAACACGCCCACTTCACCGGATGATGCTTGTTCAGGCTTGGAGAGGTACAATCTCGTTTCATTGGCCATTAAAGGCAACGCTGCAGGAGAAGGGGTGGGGGCGTGGTATTGCCAAAGACTGTGCAGCCTCAGCTTTGGTGTGGAGCAAGAGAACATGACTTCCCCCACTTACCCCCTGGGGGTTGGGAAGGGTCATGTTAACATTGGGTGTATATGAGTCTCAGGCATTTTTACCCCCATTTACTGCCAAATCTCTTCTGCCTCCCTCTGAAACTGCTCCAGCTACCTGCTCCTCTCTGCAGCACAGGAGTCATGAAATCATGGGGTCTAGGGTATCATCCAAATTACCCTCCCTTAAGGCATGCGTGCGTCTGCAGAGCAGAACAAGGTAGGGAGAGAAAGTAATGTTGAGCTCAGGCTGAGAGGGAATAGGGAATTATAAAGACAGGCCATTTGAAAGCAAAACTGCCTTGAATTCTCTCTAATAGGACTGTCTTGGAAACAAGAAGAGGAAGAAGATAGGGCGAGAGGGGATGTTATTTTTTAGCAAGTGTTTTCAAACTGACAACAGAGGAAGAGAGACCAGAACCACAGAAAAAATTAACATTTCGCTTTTCGGCATCATTTGATTTTTTAAAAAGTCCCTGGAGGGGCTGTTCCTTGTGTGTGGGGGGTTCTGTTCTGAACTGGAGGAAGACCTGGGGTGAAGCGTGGATGAAGTATATCATCCTTTCCCCAATTCACTCCCCATCAGCATCCCATGATGCTGGAAATCCCCAGGGCTAGCTTTTCCTTTCTTTTGGAGAGAATTATGAAGTTCATGTAATACATTCCACCATGATGTCTCAATTTACAGATAAACTGAGACTTGGAGCAGTTAAATGATTAGTTCAAGTTCACACGGCGAATGAACCACACAGCCCAGGATTCAGACCTAGGTCTGTCTGATTCCAAACTCTTTCTGTCACACCAGTGGCCCCAGTGGATATTCCCTGTTTTAGGATTAAGTGCGCTCTCGGTCACCTACATTACATGATTTACCAAGGAAGGTAGCTTGGAGGCACAGACCATGGGCTTACCAGTCAGGAGGGCTTGGCTTTGAATTTTGACTCCATTTTTGATGAGTCGTGTGACTTTGGGCAAGAAACCTAACCTCCCTCTGTCTACTCAAAAGGAAGTTTGCCTATGAGGAGAAAGTATAACAAAGCTGTGGTAAACGTTTTAGTAACATTAGTAAATATTATTGTTAATATTTTTAATACTATATTTTTTATTTCAAAATATTATGGGGGTACAAATGTTTTTGGTTACATGGATCTCTTTTGTAATGCTTGAGTCAGGGTTATAAGTGAGCTCATCATCCAGATAGTGTGCATTGTACCCTTTACGTAGGCTTTTGCCTGCCCCCTCATTCCCCCTCCCCCCTGGTTGATTTCCACTGAGTTTTACTTCCCTCTGTGCACATGTGTGCTCATCGGTTAGTTCCAAGTTAATAGCCAGTACATGTGTTGTTTGTTTTTTTCATTCTTTAGATAATTCACTTAAAATGGTCTCTAGTTCCATCCAAATTGTTGCAAAGAGCCTTTATTTATTCTTCTTTATGGCTGAGTAGTAGTCTATGGTACACATATACCACATTTTGTTAATCCACTCATGAACTGATGCATATTTGGGTTGATTCCACATCTTTTCAATTGTGAATTGTGCTGCAATAAACATTTGAGTGCAGGTATCTTTTTGATAAAATGACTTCTTTTTCTATGGGTAAATATCCAGTAGTGGGATTGCTGGATAAAATGGTAGGTCTACTTTTAGTTCTTTGAGGAATCTCCACACTGTTTTGCATAGAGGTTGTACAAACTTGCAGTCCCATGAACAGTGTCTAAGTGTCCCTTTCTCTCTGCATCTATGCCAGTATCTATTGTTTTTGGACTTTTTAATAAAAGCCATTCTAACTGGGGTAAGGTGACATCTCATTGTGGTTTTAATTTGCATTTCCCTGATGATTAGTGATATTGAGCATTTTTTCACATGTTTAATGGCCATTTGTCTATCTTCTTTCAAAAAGCTTCTGTTCATGTTTTTTGCCCATTTTTTGATGGGGTTGTTTTTTCTTGCTGATTTGCTTGAGTTCCTTACTGATTCTGGTTATTACCTCTTTCTCAGATGTATAGCTTGAGACTATTTCCCATTATGTAGGTTATCTATTTACTCTGTTGATTATTTCCTTAGCTGTGCAGAAGCCTTTAAATTTAATCAAGTCACATTTATTTATTTATTTATGTTTTTGCTGTAATTGCCATTGGGGTTTTCTTCATAAATTCTTTGCCTAGGTCAATATCTAGAAGAGTTTTTCCAACATTTCCTTCTAGAATTATTATGGTTTCATGACTTACATTTAAGTCTTTTATCCATCTTGAATTAATTTTTGTGAGTGATGAGAGATATGGATCCTCTTTCATTCTGCATGTGGCTATCCAGTTTTCCTAGCACCATTTATTGAAATAGGGCTTCTTTTCTCTAGTGTATATTGTTGCCTGCTTTGTCAAAGATCAGTTGGCTGTATGGGAATGGTTTTATATCTGGGTTCTATGGTGGTTTTTTTGTTCCATTGGTCTATGTCTCTATTTTTGTGCAAATACCATGCTGTTTTGGTTACTATAGCCTTGTAGGACAGTTTGAAGTCTGGTAATGTGATGCTTCCAGATTTATTCTTTTTGCTTAAAATTGCTTTGGCTATTGAGGCTCTTTTCTGGTTCCACATGCAGCATAGAATTTTTTTTTTCTAGATCTGTGAAATATGACATTGCTATTTTGATGGGGATTGCACTGAATTGATAAATGACTTTGGGTAGTACGGACAGTTTTATAATGTTGATTCTATTGATCCAGGAGCATGATATGTTTTTCCATTTGTTTGCATCATCTGTGATTTCTTTTCTCAGTATTTTGTAGTTTTCTTTGTAGCGATCCTCAGCTTCCTGGGTTAAGTGTATTTCTAGGTATCTAATTTACTTTGTAGCCATTGTGAATGGCATTGAGTCTTTGATTTAACTCTCAGCTTGACTGTTATTGGTGTATAGGAATGCTACTGATTTCTGTACATTGATTTTATAACCTGAGACTTTGCTGAATACATTTATCAATTCCAGGAGTCTCTTGGTGGAATCTTTGAGGTTTTCTAAACATAGATCACATGATCAGTAAAAAGTGATAGTTTGACTTCCTCTTTCCCAATTTGTATACCCTTTGTTTCTCTTATCTGACTGCTCTGGCTAGTACTTTTAGCACTATGTTGAATAGAAGTGGGGACAGAAGGCATCCTTTTCTTGTTTCAGTTCTTAGTGGGAATGCTTTCAACTTTTCCCCATTTAGTGTGATGTTGGCTGTGGGTTTGTCATATATGGGTTTTTATAATTTTAAGATATGTTTCTTCTATGCCTAGTTTGTTGAGGATTTTTATTATAAAAAGGTGATAAATTTTGTTGAATGGTTTTTCTACATCTATTGATATGATCATATGGTCTTCATTTTTGCTTCTGTTTATATGGTGAATCACATTTATTGATTTACATATGTTGAACCATCCTTGCATCACTGGGATGAAGCCCACTTGGTCATGGTGGATTATTTTTGTGATGTAATGTTAAATTTGGTTTGCCAGTATTAAATATTTTATTGAGGACTTTTCCCTCTATATTCATAGTGATATCGGTCTGTTGTTTTCTTTTCTTGTTGTGTCCTTTCCTGGCTTTAGTATCAAGGTGATACTGGCTTCATAAAATGAACTGGGGAGGAATCCCTGCTTCTCAATGTTAATGAACACTTTCTGCAGTATGGGTACTGGCTCTTCTTTGTAGACCTGGTAAACATCAGCTGTGAATACAGCTGATCTGGGGCTTTTTTTGTTATTAGAAGATTTTTTATTACTGCTTCAATCTCTTTGCTCATTATTGGTCTGATCAGAAGTTCTATTTCTTTCTGACTGAGTGTTGGAAGGTTGTGTGTTTTAAGGAATTTGTCATTTCCTCTACATTTTTGGGTTTATGTGTGAAGAGATTTTCATAGTATTCACTGATGATATTTTATATTTCTGTGGTATCAGTTGTGTTATCTCCTTTTTTATTTCTGATTGAGCTTGTTTAGGTTCTTTCCCTTCTATTTCTGATTAATCTAGCAAGAGATTTATCAGTTTTGTTTATCTTTTCAGATAATCAACTTTTTGTTTCATTGAACTTTTGTATTTTTTTTGTTTTTGCTTTCCATTTTATTTTGTCTTGCTTTGACCTTAGTTATTTCTTCTTTTCTGCTGGCTTTGGGTTTTGTTTGCTCTTCCTCTTCTCATTCCTTGAGACATGTCATTAGGTTGTTAATTTGTGATCTTTCTGTCTTTTTAATGTAGGCATTTAAGGATATAAATTTTCCCCTTACTACTGCTTTTGCTGAATCTCATAGATTTTGATAGCTTATGTCTCCTTTGTTGTTCAGTTCAAGGAATCTTTTTATTTCCATCTTAATTTCATTATTGACCTGATGTTTGTTCAGCAGCAGGTTGTTCAATTTCCATGACTTTATGTAGAATTTAATGTTTCTCTTAGAGTTGATTTCTAGTAATCAAACTAAACCACTGTGGCCACTGCGATCTGAGAAAATACATGGTATAATTTCTACTTTTTTGAATTTGTTGAAATATGTGTTATGGCCTAAAATATGATCAATCTTAGAGAATGTTCCATGTGTGATGAGAAGAATGTATATTGATTGTATATAGTTTTTCGGCAAAATGTTCTGTAAATGTCTGTTAGGCCCATTAGTTCTAGAGTCCTGTTTAAGTCCAGTGTTTATTTATTTATTTTCTGCTTGGATGATCTGTTCATGTCTCTCAGTGGAGTGCTGAAGTCCCCAGCAATTATGATACTGCTATTTATCTCCCTGCTTAGATCTAGTAGGGTCTGCTTTATGAATCTGGGTGCTCTTGTGTTAGGTGCATAAATATTTAGGATGGTTGTGTCTTCTTATTGAATTGCTTCCTTTACCATAATATAATGAACATTTCTGTCTTTCTTTACGGTTGTTGACTGCAAGTCAATTTTATCTGATATGAGAATGACTACACCTGCTTTCTTTTGGTTTCCATTTGCATGGAATATGTTTTTCTATCCCTTCATCTCGAATCTATATGAGTCCTTGTGGGTTAGATGTGTTTCCTGGACACAGCAGATACTTGGGTTGTATTTCTTCATCTATTCAGCCAGCCTACATCTCTTAAGTGGGGCATTTAGACTGTTTACACTGATTGATAGAATTCACATGTGGGATATTGTTCTGTTCATCCTGTTGGGTAGTATCTTAATGCTTTGTAGTCCCTTATGTGCTATTGGTTTGTATGAGCTCTGAGCATTAGCTTTTGGGTGGCTTTACAC
The DNA here is from genome assembly GCA_008750895.1 of Mirza zaza. Taxonomy (NCBI): domain Eukaryota; kingdom Metazoa; phylum Chordata; class Mammalia; order Primates; family Cheirogaleidae; genus Mirza; species Mirza zaza. The sequence continues at coordinate 14,833 of VSMD01060631.1, read as the reverse complement.
TGGTGGGTGTCTATTGTGCTGATCCATGTATAATTCGGTTCTGAGTTTTTCCTCCAGGGCAGGTTTGGTCTTGGCAAATTCCCCCAGTGTTTGCTTGTCTGAAAAAGTCTTTATTTCTCCTTCATATATGAAACTTAGTTTTATATGATACAAAATTCTAGGCTGGCAGTTGTTTTATTCAAGAAGATTGAAGATGGATTCCCAATTCCTTCTGGTTTGTAAGGTCTCAGTTGAGAAGTCTGCAGTTAGCCTGATGAGTTTTCCTTTGTAAGTTACTTGATGCTTTCACCTCATAGCTCACAGAATTACCTCCTTTGTATAAACATTGACCAATCTGATGAATATGTGATGTGGTGACTGCCTCTTTGCAATGAATCTCCTAGGTGTTCCTTGAGCTTCTTGTTCTTGGATGTCTAAATCTCTATCAAGACCAGTTGAAGAAAGTTTCCCTCAATTATTCCTGCAAATAGGTTTTCTAGCACTTATGTATTTTTTTCCCACCATCAGGGATACCAATGATTCTTATATTTGGCCATTTTACATAATCCCCTATTTCTTATAGACTTTGTTCATTCCTCTTAATTCTCTCTTCTTTATTTTTGACTGAATTAATTTGAAAGAGTTGTCTTCAAGCTCTCAAATTCTTTCTTCTGCCTGGTCTAGTCTGTTCTTAAAACTTTCCACCATGTTTTGTATTTCCTTATGTGAATTTTTCATCTGCAGAAGTTCTATTTTTTTTAATATGTCAATCTTTTAGTGAATTTTTTTATTCATTTCCTGAATTGTTTTTCTGGTTTCATTGAATTGATGTTCCATTTTCTCTTGGATTTCATTAAGCTTCCTTACAATTCATATTTGGAAGCCTTTATCTGTCATTTCAATATTTTCATTTTCATTGGTATTCATTGTTAGAGAGCTGGTGTTCTCTTTTGAGGGTGTCCTTTCCCTCTGATTTTTCATATTTCTGGAGTTATTTCACTGATTCCTTCTAATCTGAAGCAGCTGTCACTTCTGACTTTTGGATTTTGTTTTGTTTAAATGGGGCTCTTTTCCCCCTTCACTAGTAAGGTTGTGTCTGTAGGATATGTTGGATAAGAACCTTTGGCTTTGGCTTATGGGTGCTTTGATTGCAATCTATGTCCCGGATATCCAGCTTGGTTATAGCTGTCCTTACAGTGGTGTTTTTCTCAGTTGCTAGTTGTAGGCTATAGTAGTGGTAAACTAAGTGTGTGGGCAGATTCCTTGTCACTCTTTAATGAGGTACAACAGAAGTCTTTGAAATCCTCTCTTTCCACAGCCCTGTGGTCTTCTTAATGGTGTGAATTGTATTGGTATGCCCAGTTTAATCTCTGAGATAGTAGGTGTTGCTTGTGGGTAAGAATTGACCACACCACACTCCATATGATTGAATCAGTGAATGCTGTAAAAGGCTGTGCAAATTTGCCTCCCTGTCAGTAGGTAACACTTTCTGGAAGGAACACGGTGTAGTATTGTTTTGGGGACCTGTAACTGGCTCTAGCCCCTCAGGAGAAGCTCTCAAATGCTCCACGTGGTGGATGGGGCCCTGCAACTTCCAGGTGAATTCTTATTCTCCACCACAGCAGAGGCAGGTGGGGGGGTTGAAGCTGTGTGGGGCTGGGTTGTATGAGCCTGCCCTCAAGCTCCACAAAAGCTGTTAAGTTAGCTCTCTTGGCAGGGGTCAAAGATCCCCTTCCAGCCTTCTGGGAGAAGTGCCAGGGAGGGGCTGGGGTAGCCCCACCCAGCCAGAAAGTCTGCTTGTGGTAGCAGGGCGCTTTGAAGTTCATAATATGGCTGTCAGGAGTGGGTTTTGCTCTTCTTTCCCCTCCCCTGCCCTGTGGTCTCCCTCTGGCATCTGCCAGCAGGCAAGAGCTCAAACTAGCTGAGCTCTCCAGCAAGTGTGCTGGAGGCTGAGAGCTTCCCTGTCCAGGATCCCAACCTGGGCTGAGAACACAGGCTTCCTGTGGTGGGGAGGGGTGCTCCATAAGTGCGCTGCAGCTGGGACCCACACTGCACTCTCTTTTTAGTTCTGCCCATGTGGGCTCCCTCTCCTCCTGAGATTAGTTAACAAATCTCCCCTCTGTGTCCCCATGATCAAGTACTGAGGGTATGGGATATGGCCTGTGGGCCTGTCTGTGGGTCCCCAAACATCAATCTCTGACTATGCCAGGGAGAAGCATGCTGGTCCTGAGTTGCCTATGGGGTACTCAGCAGGTTTGATGTCTCTCTGCTTCAGGGTGTGCCCTTCTCTGATGAGGCAGCTGGGCAAGCAGTATTGGGGAGGGCCGCTGAGCAGGTAGCTCACAGTCCAAGCACCCCTTAATCTGCTGCAGGTCTTTAAGAGGAAAAGTTTGACCCTCACTCTCTGTTAAGCCCTGTATGGTGGATGCACCAACAAAGGGGAGGTAGCAACTTCTAAGAGCCCTGTCTCAACTATCTACCTCGACAGCTGCAGGCAGGGGAGGGAAAGGAGAGGAAAAGAGTCTGAAAGGATGAAAACTAGCACTCTGTCATCTCTGTCCCTTTCTCTGGAAGGTAACCTGCCTAGAATGCCCAGGCTCTTGGGTCATACAGATTCCCTGAGACCCACCAGCAACCCCCACCTCCCCATGGCTCCCACAGTCTGGGCTGGAGTTGGGAAATGTTTGTTTGGGAATGAGTAAGACAAAAACTGAGGGGCTGAAGCCCCTCAGGGAGGATAAATGCACCTGGTGGCTGGAGAAGCAATATGGTGCCTGCCTGCTGTCTTGGCTTGGGTCCACGGTGACAGGAAGCACCCCAAGGGGGCTGGCATCCTGGTGCTTTGTCTTCAAGAATCTCCTGATTCATTGGTGGCAGCAGCTTTTGGGCTCCTGAGGGTAGAAGTGCTCTCCAGTGACTGCCAGAGATGTGAGGGAAGGAGACACAAACCACTCCACGTATCCTTTTTGCTGGAATCCAAACCTCTCCAGGATTATCCTCTGTCAATATCTTGCTCCTTCTTTTTTTAAAAATTTTTTTCACCATATTATGTTGTACAAATGTTTAGGTTACATAACCCTTTACCCCAGAGGAGTCAGAGCTTCAAGCATGTCCACCCCCAGGCAGTGCACACTGCACCCGTTAGGTGTGTATATGCTCATCCCCTCCTCCCACTTCCCATCTGCCTGACACCTGATGAATGTTATTACTATATGAGCACTTAAGTGTTGATCAGTTAATACCAATTTGATGGTGTGTATACATGGTGCCTGTTTTTCCATTCTTAGGATACTTCACTTAGTAGAATGGGCTCTAGCTCTATCCAGGATAATATAAGAGGTGCTATATCGCCATTGTTTTGGGGGGCTGAGTAGAACTCCATTGTATACATATACCATATTTTATTAATACACTCATGTATTGATGGGCACTTGGGTTGTTTCCACATCTTTGCAATTGTGAATTGTGCTGCTACAAACATTCGAGTGCAGATGTCTCTTTTATAGAATGTCTTTTGTTCTTTTGGGTAGATGCCCAGTAATGGGATTGCCAGATCAAATGTTAGTTCTACTTGTATCTCTTTGAGGTATCTCCATGTTGCTCTCTATAGAGGTTGTACTAGTTTTCAGTCCCGCCAGCAGTGTGTTAGTGTTTTTATCTCTCCACATCCACGCCAATATTTATTGTTTTGAGACTTTTTGATGAAGCCCATTCTCACTGGAGATCTAGTGGCCATAATGCCAGCAGAGAAGATCCGAGGTAGCCTAGGAAAAGAGCCATCTTTGAGAAGCCAAAGCATTTGCTCCAACTGGATTGTCTAATCCCCATAATAGCCCTGTGTCTTGGTTGAATTGTGTATCCCCCCAAAAAATATGTTGAAGTCCTAGGCCCTGACACCTGTGAATGTGACCTTATTTGGAAACTGGGTCTTTATAGATGCAATTGAGATATAAATTAAGAAGAAGTGCTACTAACATAGAGCATGCCCATAGTGTGATATGAATGTTGTCTTCATAAGAAGAGAGGGACACAGAGACAGACCCACATGGAGAGGAGACCGCCATGTACCGACAGGGGCAGAGACTTGCAGGGACAAATTGATGAGCTAAGGAACGCCAAGGATTTCTGGCAACACCAGAAACCGAGCAAAAGGCATGCACTGTGTTCTCCCTGACAGCCACTAGGGAGAGCCTCGCCCTGCTGACACCTTGACTTGGGACTTCTAGCTTTCAGAAGTGTGAGAGAATAAATGTCTGTTATAAGCCACCCAGTATGTGGTACCTTGTCACAGCAGCCCTAGAAAACCGACAGGTATTACTTTACCCATCAGTGGGACATCAAATCAAACCAAATCAAAGCTCTCACTTACATTGTCACAGCTGGTAACTGGCAGAGCTGGGATCTGAAGTCAGGTGTGTCCCCAAGGATCTCTGCACGCACTACTGTGCCACCCTGCCAGCTGGGCTTAGCCAGGTGAGCCCGAGAGAAGGACACCTGAAGGGAAGGGGCCAGCTCCAGCCAAGGCACAAAACGTGGACAACTGCTGATGGAACCTGCAGAGTGAGACAAAGAGTGATGGCGAGGTGGTGGTGCTGACCATGTTTACAGTTGTCGAGAACATTCCATGGGGTGGGTGCTGTTCTCAGTGCTTTTGTCTACTTGCTCCTTTAATCCCCACAAAATCCGGTGATGGGGAACTTTTATAAGTCCTATTTTCCAAATATGAATGTGAGGCTCAGAGAAGTTGAGTAACTTGCTTACTTAATGTCATAAGCAGTATGATTGAAACCCAGGCCCGCCGGCTCCCGAGCCCATGGTCTTTGCATCCGCTCTGCATTCGCTCACAGTGGACAAAATGCCTCCTCTGTGCTTGACTGCGAGGGTCGTGGAAATGATCATGCTTTGGTCCCCTGCCGCCCCTCCGCAAAGCCCTCACTGTCTTTCTAATCGAATCTAGACCATGACCCCTCACACACATCTGAGGGCCACACTGTCCGCTACTGTGGCCACGAGCCTCGGGTGGCTGTGGAGCTCCTGGAATGTGGCCCATGTGAACTGAGATGTGCTGTGTGTGTAAAATGCACACCACGTTTAGAAGACCTAGCACAGAAAAGAATGTAAAGTATCTCATTAATCATTTTTAATATTGATGGCATGTCAAAATGATTATATTTCGGAGATGGTGGGCTAAAATGAAACATATCATTAAGGTTCATTGCCTCCTTTTGAAAAAAGTGGCCACTAGAAAAGTACTGTCACGTATGTGCTCACATGGCATTTCTTTTGGACAGCACTGTTCTGAAATGTGAGTTCTTTGAAGGCAGGGACTGTCTTTGCTCACTGTGGATTCCAAGAATCAGAGCAGGGCCTGACACACAACAGTCCCTCAACGCATAATTGTTGGATAATTGAATGAATGAATAAATGAACGACCAAATTCAATTCAACACTGCATCTGCTCATCTGGTCCCTGGGAACATAAGGTTGGACATTATTTTCACCTCGCCTTGTCTCTGGGCAGTCGCTCAATTATTCTGCGGCTCACGGAGAGAATGGAGGCTGCGTGGCACCGGCTGATTGAGAGGCTGGATGTGTGCTGGAATTTGGAGAATAAAAGTAGTCAGAATATTTCTGGCCACAATGGCACTAACTGATTACTGGATGCAAATTCTGTGCCTGGCATCATCGTAAGGCACTTTATGTGGAGTGACTCATTTATTTCTAACAACCAATGACATCAGTCCCACCATCTGACAGAGAGGAGACATTAAAGCTCAGACAGGTTAAATTATGCCCCTAGGGTTACACAGCTAGATTTTTACCCTGTTCTGTCTGCTATGACACTGTGCTCTTAAGCATGACCACAGGGCATAGGGAAGAGGGGACTGGGGTCTCCCCCAGCACACGGTGATCCTGTGCCAGGTCCCCTCTGTTCTGAGGCCCCGGCCCCAGAGAGAGAGAATGGCCCCAGCTCTCTAGAGTTCTGGGGAAGCCATTGTCTGTGTCTAGTACCATAGTCCTGTCTGTGCATCTTTCCCCAGATGGCTGGTCCACCCTCTGTACCTGTGATGTGGCCATGAGTGAGTGGCCCCTATCAAGGTACAACCCTCTCCTGTGCCCCCTGATGAACCATCCCTTCCTGTTCTTCCAGACTTGAGCTTTATCAGCCAGGACTCCTGGAGAGCAGGTATGCCCAGCACGGCCCCAAGCTGCTCACTCTGGCCTCTTGCAAGCTGTCTAAAGTTGGAGAGCTCATGTTTTCTCTAGCGCTCAGCTTTCTTATCAGCGAAATGGTTTCTCATGTTATTACTGTTCCTTGTCAAGGCATGACTCAAAGCCTCCCTCTGGCCTTTGTTGACCTCCTTCCCCTCTAAACTCCCACCACCTCTAATTCCTGCACGGATTAGTACTATTAATTTGTAATACCATGTGGTGGTGGGCGTGGGCCCAGCAGATGTGTTGGTCAGGACTCCCCAAAGAGGCCTTAAAGGTAAATTGCTTAGCATCTGGGGTTTGGAGCCTCGGACCCAGGTTCAAGTCCTGAACCTACTACCTCTTACCCTTTGTGTGACCTTGGTGAGATTACTTAGCCTCTCTGAGCCTCAGATTCCTCCTCTCTAAGTGGTGACAACAATATCTCCCATGAAGGGTTGTTATGAGGACCACAGGGAATAGTCATGAAAATGCAGGGAAAATCGGGTCATGACTCCAATGGGCTTTATGCTCCCAGTGGTTCAGGTCTCAGTTCCCCAGTGAGTTCACTTTCACATGCTGACAGAGGACTGGTCCATACACTCAGCCTTGACCTTGCTCTGTGCTTCCCTGAGAATGTCTGCAGGCTCACACTGCACGCCAAGGTGCCTCTGTGCCCACCTTCTTTCCCACCGTAGATGCTCTTCTGCCAGGACCTCCTACTGAAGTCAGTCTAGTTCCGTAGTAGGCACAGTGATCCTTTAGTGGCATTAGCTTGTAGATCATTTTTATTTTATTTATTTTCTTAAACAAATACTTAAATAGTGCTCCCTATATGCCAGGTACCAGTCTGAGTGCTTTATAGATGCATTCTTCTGACAGTTAGTGAAGGCGCTGGGGTGGCCATCTGGCTCCTGATCTGTCCTCTCAACCCAGAAAGATCCTTTTGAAACCCAAGTCAGATCATGTGGCCCCTCTGCTCAAACCCTGCAATGACTTCCCGTCTTGCTCAGAGTAGCAGCCTAGTCTTCACGATGGATCTGACCCCTGGCTTTTCTCTGACTTTATTTACCTCCTAACACCCTCGCCTCGTGTTCTGTTCTAGCTGTACTGATCCGTACACCTCCAAACCCACTCTCTGCACTTGCTAGTTTTCCCACAAGGGTTTTTGGTTTCTGTTTTTGCCAGATCTTCTCATGCCAGCTTCCTGTCTTCCTTCAGGTCCTCACTCAAACGTTTCCTTATCAGGGAAGCCTTTCCTGACTGCCTCCTGCAACGTGGCACGCCCCCTCCCAACATGTTCCTGTGCCCTCGCCCAGCTTTCTCTTTCTCTACGCCTTTCAAGGGAGAGAAAATGTTTTAGTTTCAGAGAGAAGGGGAGGAATGATGGGAGACAAGGCTTCGGAGGAACACAGAGGCCACGGGTTTGGATTTTATCTGAAGGGAAGGAAGAAGCCACTGAAGAGCATTAAAAAAAAATCATATCTGATATGCCAAAGCTGGTTTGTGCCAGCTCAGGAGGCCCAGTTGTTAAATTTTTAGGAAATTTGCAAGCCAAATGTTAAACCATGATAGCTTGAAATTGGCTATGGTGAGAGCATTTACACCACAGAAATTGGTAAACAGTGCAAATCATGGTTCCCTCTTTCCTCACCCCTACAACCTCTCTAGGGAGCTGTTGTTAAATATTTACCAACACACCACTGGCTTTGACAGGAGTGCATCTAAAGTGTTTGGGGCATACAGAGGATAAAGCTCCTGGTGTTACCTTACTAAGTCAGGGCAAGCTTCCCAGAAGAAGTGTTTAGGCTGGGTCCTTAAAAATCAGTAGGCATTTGCCAGAGATGAATGGGCACTCCAGACTGAGCAAACCAGATGAAGAAAAGCACAGAGATAGGAACATGTGGATTGCATTTGGAGCATGAAATTGGCAAGGATGGCAGTGGTATGTATGTTTATGATGGAGTGGGGGCACATCGTGGGGAGGGGGGAGACAGAGCATCAGGGAATGGTGAGGCAGGTGTATGAGAATCTGAAGGCCAGGTAAGGAAGGGCCTTGGACTCTGTCCTGGGCCCTGAGGAGCCGTGGCAGGTTATGGAGCAGGGATATGATGGGCATTGCTGAATGCTGCATCTTAGCAAGCCTATTCTGGTTGTGTAGTGAATGGATTAGAGGCAGGAGGCCAGATGCCGTTTGAAGCCAGTTTATTTTGCATGCTGATGGTCTGTGAGCATTAGGAGTAGAAGATACAGTAACTGTGCCTGCCTACATGTCTTCCTGTAGAGCTCTGCAGGAAGACTTGTCCCAGATGAGTCCTGGCAGCCTTGTTTCCAAGAGTTAGTTCGTTAACAGGTGCAAGACATTCTGAGAATCGAGCAAAATTGCAATGAGTCCTCATTGTACTGGAGCATGAGATGGAGTTGTCCTCCACCTGATCATGGGACTTCCCTTCCATCCAAGCTCTTAGCACATCAAGTCACCTGAGGGCCACAGGAAGCAGGTGGAAATAAGAGCAAGTGGGCAGCTGCTAAGTGTCAGCCACTGTTCAAGGCTCTTTACATGTGTTAACGTATCATCGAGGGTGGAATAATTGTTATCCCCATTTTACAGGTCAGACGATCGGAGAGATTAAGTAACTTGGTGAAGGCCACACAGCCAGTGAGTGGAAGAGATGGATTCAAACTCCAGAGCCTGTACTCTTAACTGCTATCCTTTATCGCCTCTCCTTTTTAAGATATGATGCTTATTGTTTTTACAATTATCACCGCCCCTATGAAATAGGTACTATTACTATTTTCATTTTATAGATGAAAAAAACCAAGGTTAAAAGAGGGTTCATAGTTTGCCCAGGTCAGACAGCCAGCAAGTGCAGGAGCTGGGGCTTGAACCCAGGTCTGTCTGACTCTGCAGCCTGAGCCCTGGCACCTAGGAAGGGGCAGAGAAAGAGTAGAGAAGGTGAAGGCTGGGGTCTAGCTGGTGACCCCTCCCCAGAGGACAAGCAGCCTCCAGCCTCTGACATTTGAGTCTCGTGTCTTCCTAAAGATGAGATTTTTTTGTTCTTATAATTTGGAAATTCCACAGTAGGACACGAACATCATGAGCAATGACTCTGCCCCCGGCCACACCCACCTTCTCTCCTGGCCAAGCCTCTGGTTCTTCCAAGACGTGACAGCAAAACCCTGTCTCACAGTTGGAGCTTGTGAATGTCAGGGCTCCTATTTGGGTCTAGGGGGGACAGAGGTTTCGGGGAATGGCTTCTTTTGGAGCAAACCCCACCTCACTTCACATTTGGAGGCTCTGCTCCTGGGCCAGTGCGTCTGCACACCCCGATCGCTAACAGACACCAAGGGCTGGCCCGGGAGTGGTGCTCAGTGGCCACTGTGGGCTAGGACAGAACCAAGAAGCTGGCATATAATGAACTGGGCGTTGCTTCGTTTTCCAACCAGCATGCCCATCAACTGATGCTCACCTGGCAAGGCCGGCCCTGAGGAAGTCCGAGCGGCATGTAACAATAGCACAGGTATGAAGCGCTGGCTACGAACCAGGAACTATGTGAAGCACTATGGACACACCATCGCACTAAGCGCTCAAACAAGTCTCTGCCGTAGGTTTTATTACCCCTGGTTGAGAGATGGGGAAACCGAGACGTTGAGTGGCTTGCCCCATGGTGGGGGCAAGATTTGGACCCAGGTCAGACTCCACATGCACAAACAAAACACCGGCAACTCTGACAACCGTGTGCAGAATAAAAGGTAGGGAAGCAGTGGAGAATACAGAAAGACTTGTTAGGGGGCAGCTGCAACAGTACAGGTGAGAAAACATGGTTGCTTGGACTACAGTGGTATTAAGGAGTTGGTAAGAAGTGGTTGGATTCAGAATGTATTTTGAAGGCAAAGCAAGAGGGCTTGTCTGTTGGACAAGCCAATGGATTGGATGTAAAGATACGAATCAAGGATGGTACCTAGACTTTTGGCCTCAGCACCAAAGTATAAGGAGGTGCCATTTACTGAGACAAAGATGTCGAGGGTGGGAGAGAATTTGGGGTGAGTATCCAGAATTACTTTTGTGGGCCAAGTAGACAACCACACGGAGACACGATCAGGGGAGGGGGAGGGAGAGGAGGTGTAGATATTTGGTTGTCACCAGTTAAAGCCTTGGGGTGGATGAGATCATAAAATGAAGGACTGTAAACTTAGAAATGGCCAAGGGAGAGCCTTGGAGAGCCTACAAATTAAAGGTCTTGTCGAGGAGGGGTGGCCAGCAGAGGAAATTGTGAAGGAATAGCAGTGGGTAGGAGGACCAGCAGGCGACGATCAAAGAGGAATGTGTTTCGGGAAGAGGGGATGATCACCTGGTTGCTGCCACTGAAGGTCAAGTGAGACAAAGAGAGATTCGGTCGTTGGCTCCGGCAGAGTGTAGGCCATCGTTGAATTTGACACACCAGTGGTGACGAATGCTTTAGGCCTGTCATGTTGGCTGCCCTTGCTTTTCTGGGGAAGAATTCCCAAGCTTAGGGAGCCTAGAGATGACAGAGCCAACATTCAGACAGTCCTAGGTTTGAACCTCCATCTGCCAGGAGCTGTGTAGCCTTGGACAAGTTACAATCCCTCCTTGAACTTCACTTCCTTCATCTGTAAAATGGGAGTGATAATGCTGCCTGCCTTTTACCTTGTAGCGAGGCAAGGATTGAATGCAATAATATACATGAAGCGGCAAATGCCTAGTGGGTACTAAATATTTTTAAATAATTTTTATTTTTATGTATTTTTTTATTATCATCAGCTCAAGAGTGCTGTCTATATTTCTGAGAAAATCAATGACCTAATTTTGAGCAGGGCTTCCTTTATGCCAGGGAATCTGATGGAAAGTTCTTTGAGGGTTGAGACATTCTTTTCCCTGTGCCACCCAGAATGCCTAGCACCTAACTGGATTTACTCTGATTGGGTCAATCCCTTTCTGAGTGGTTTTTTATTTCTCCCTGGGAAGAGACCTGGATCCCTACCTGGGCCCAGGAGGATGGCGTGGTGTGGCCCCACCCACCTGTCCTGTCTTGTCCCACAGCACCCTCCCCTGATGCGCCCACCTCCCTGGCAGCGTCGTGCTTGCTCCATGCACTACGGGGCACTGCGCATTCTATTCCCTGTCCTACAAACCCCCTTCCCTGTCCTCTTCCCTGTGTTAATTTCGTCTCATCTTTCCTCTCTTGGGGCAATGGTGGCTTCTTCCAGGAAGCCCTCCTTGAGTTCCTGGACCAGGTCAGTTTCTTTTTTAGAGGCTGCCAGAGCCCCCTGTATCTCCTTTATGGCATTTAGCACATTTCTGATTGCCCATTCTTGGTGTGAGTCTTAGTTTTATCGCTTGACTTCACCACTAGACTCCAGGCGCATGAGGGCAGGGGCAGACCCATTTTGCTGAGCTGTGCTGAGCCCGAGGGCCCGGCACTCAGCAGGAGTGCAGCACAAAATGTGGACCGAGCGAGCGAGCAGGTGTTCAGTGCAGTGAATAAGTGAGCAGATGGCTTTCCTTTTGTAGAGCGATGCAGGTGTCTCAGAAAGGTTGTTGGAAAGGCAAATGTAATACCGAATCTTATTACATTTACTTTAATTACAATACTAAGGAGTGGAATAAATCTTCCCCCTTGAAATGTAATAAAGTCATACTTTAAAATCTGGACTGTCTCTTCCACTAGCTTGTTTTTTCTTAAATGATAATTTCCTGATAAGCCATTAATAATATTAATAGCACTTATAATAGCTTCCCGACATGGCTCAGTCACTAACTAGCTGCTGATTGTAGACGAGTCACTTATACGCTGCATGTCACCTATTCACATCGTGTGGTTCTTGTGAGGCTCTGGGTTGGTGGTGTGAGAGCCCTTTGAAAGCAAAGTCTTATTTATTGCCTATTATTCTCAGTCTTATTAATAATAAGAAGGAACAGGCTGCGTGCCAGACATAGCTGAGTAGATTTGCAGGGCTGGAGGATTGAGGCCACTGAGCAAAATGAAAAGAAATGAGATTGGTTGAGAAATATTTAAGTGGGGGTGCGGGGTGGGGGAAGGGATACAGGGAGGAGGGGACCGGAGACCATAAAGGCTGGGGATTTGTGTCTATCAGGCTGAGCAAAAAGGTGGGCTGTTGGTTTCTGAGCTGGGGAAGGTGACCTGAATAAAATCACTCTGGTGGCCAGATTCTTAGAAGCCACACAGGGGAGGAAAGAAAAGAATACACTCCTCCGCAGCTCACCGTGTGGTTGCCCAGAAGAGATGCTAGCGTCCCCCAGGTGACCTTGGCTGATTGGGGCTGCGGTGCTGGGGATAGGTCGTGGACGCTGTGCCCTGCCAGGCAGCCTTGTTGGCGGGAAGGGTGCAGCTGTTGTGGGTTGGCCCACCAGGCACATTCTACTGCTCTGCACAACCTGAGCTCAGCCATGGGGAGTGGGGACAGAAGCCCCCAGGCCCAGGAGAAGGAGCAAAGCCCCAGGACAGAGAGCGGAGGGCTGTGTGACCCACAGCCTTTGGGACTGGGCAGGAAATGAGAGGAACTGGGCAGCGCAGAGGGGACGGGGTCTGGGAGAGCCCAGCCCCGGGAAGGGGCAGCAGTCCCTTGGCAAAGCCCAGCTGTTGTCATGTGGGGATGTGAGGATGTGTCTCCTGTCATTGCCATCTGGCTTTTCCAGAGAGGCTGCCAGTCCTGGCTTTTCAATGTGGAATCATGTCATTTGCAGAAAAACAAAAACCAACCAACCGAGCAACAAAAAAACCTCTGTAGGCCAAACGGAACATGTCTGATCTCTACACTTGGGCTGTTCTTTTGTGATCCCATTTGATACTTGATTCGGGGGTTCCAGACACCTCCCCACCCTCCCTTTTCCATGGTGGTGGGGGGGTGGGGTGGGGTGGAGAAGACCATTTGATTGAGTGGGAAAGGGCCCTGCAAAGTCACCGAACCCATCCATCTTTAAGAGGACTGCTAGAAGTAGCAAACATATAGCCAAATGTCAGCTTGTGATCAGTGCAATGCATAAAGATACTGCAGGGAAAGGGAGAGTGATGGAGGCATTTATTTTCGGTTGGATGACCAGGAGAGGCCTCTCTATCTTCCCTCCTCCCATGCGCTCAGTGGCTTAACAAGATTTTGCTGCCTTTCCCCAGCTCATTCATAGGTGCTAATGAGCAGCTGCGGGTTGGCTGCACAGCTGCCGTGATCACAGGGGTTTCCCTCCACCCTGGATGTCCCCGGCCTGTGAAGTAGGCTCAGCCCCAGCCGGGAGGAGCAGGTGCAGAGCTCAAATCCCGATTAAGAGTAAGTCTTTCCATTTGCCCGTGCAGCTGGAAACAGCTGGCCAGCCGAGTCTGGGAAAGGGAGGGCGGGCGGGCTCCAGGTGGAGAGGGTCGAAGGAGCTCCAGGCATGGGTGGGGGATAGACAGACAGAGGGACACAGTAGGTCAGGGCAGGGTTCACTGCCTCACAGCTGTCTCCCCTCCCCCAGGGCTCCCTCACTGAAATCGTATCATCAGTTACTTTTCTGGAAGTCACAATGGCATCTCTAAATCCCTTCTTTTCCAGGAAAGAAAGTTGTGGGAGCTGTAATGTCCTTTTCCATCTCAAAAAGAAAGATAGCATTCTTATCGTGATTCACAGGCCGTTCATGACATGCAGCTACGTAACTCTTGGGGCCCAGTGTGAAATGACAGATTGGCCGTCGTAACTTCCCAGAGTGCAGAGATTGCTGTCTTTTACTTGTGGTTGGATGATGGCTCATCCCCATTGCCTGCGAGAGGCTCACTAGTTGTTGAATAAGGGTATAGTGTTCGAGTCATGATGTGGATGTATTGGTAGGACATCTTTCAGTATTTATTAAGCCCTTACTGTGTGCCAGGCTTTGGGCTAAGGCAGTGGTTCCCAATTGCTAGCTGCATGGGGAAATCACCCAGGAATTCTTAAAAATCCCAATGCCAGGCTCCCCGCTGCACGAGTTACATAAGAATCTACAGAAACTTTTCAAAAGAAGATAGACTAATGACCAAGAAACATATGAAAAAATGCTCAACATCTCTTATCATCAGGGAAATGCAAATCAAAACCACAAATGAGATATCGCTTATCTCCAGTAAGAATGGTCTTTATCAAAAAGTCCCAAAACAATAAATGTTGGCATGGATGTGGAGAGAAAGGAACACTCATACACTGTTGGTGGGACTGAAAACTAGTACAACCTCTGTGGAAAGCAATATGGAGATACCGCAAAGAGATACAAGTGAATTACCATTTGATCCAGCTATCCCATTACTGGGCATCTACCCAAAAGAAAAAAAAGACATTCTATTTAAAAAAAAACATCTGCACTAGAATGTTTATAGCAGCACAATTCACAATTTCAAGGCTGTGGAAACAACCCAAGTGCCCATCAATACATGAGTGGACTAATAAAATGTGGTACATGTATACCATGGATTTCTATTCAGCCACAAAAAACAGTATTGGTCTAGCACCCCTTGTGTTATCTTGGATAGAGCTAGAGCCCATTCTACTAAGTGAAGTATCACAAGAATGGAAAAATAAGCACCACATGTACTCACCATCAAATTGGTATTAACTGATCAACACCTAAGTGCACATATAGTAATAACATTCACTGGGTGTTGGGTAGGTGGGGGGG